>PVLD010007837.1:0-88335 GCA_004027595.1 Dinomys branickii
GGGGATCGTCCCTGGCTCCCAGCGTCTGGGACTTTCCCACCTCTCGCCCCGGCAGCCTGGTCCGCCCTACCACATCTCCCCCGGCATCTCAGAGAAATACGCCCAGTTTAAACTTCCCAGCCGAGGTCCCGGCATTCACGCTCGCCAAGTCTGTCTCGAGCTGGTGGTGTTTATTAAGGAGGTTCGCTCCCTTGCTGCTCACCTGGTCGCCATCTTCCCCGGATCCTCCGGATTTTGTTTCTTTATCTACCCTGCCAGTCTGTTTCTTTTGATTGGTGAATTGAGGCCATTTATATTAATGGTTATTATTGATATATATTAATTTATCCTTGTCATGTTATTTTCCCACTGTTAGTTCTGTACTTTCCACCTTTGCTTAATTGCTTACTTTGCTGGTAGTTTTTTTCTGTTGTTTGTCTTGAGATGGTGGTCATTTTTATCTCTTTGTACAATATCTTTCAATACTCTTTGTAGGATTGGTTTGGCAAGATATTCAGTGGAACTGTGTCATGGAAATATCTTATTTCTCCATCAATTTTGAAAGATAGCTTTGCAGGGTACAGCAATCTGGGTTTGAAGTTTTTTTCTTTCAGGACCTGAAGTACTTCACTCCAAGCTCTGCTTGTCTTGCTGATGTGTTGAGAATTATGACATGATTTTAATGGGCTTTCCTTCATAGGTAATCTGTTTCTTTTCTCTAATAGCTTTTAGTATTCTGTTCTTTTGCTGAATTTCTGGGATCTTAATTGCTTTTTTTCTGTGTATAGATTTATTTTGGTTATGGCTAGTTGGGATTCTATATGCCTCACTTATGTGTATATAAGTTTCTTGTCCCATGCTTGGGTAATTTTCTGCTATTACTGCTACAAATAGTCCTTTTATGTCATTCATGTTGTTTCCTGCTCTTTCTTTATACTTATCAGCCTTATGTTGTTTTTCTTTTCCTTACCTTGCAGCTGTTGAATTATTATTTGCTGTTCTTTTGCTATTTGTTAAGAGATCTTTGCTTTCTCAATCACTAGCTGCAATACTGTCTTCGAAGTTTCAGTGTCTATCTTCTTTTTCATTCAAGAGATTCATCTAGCTTTCAATGGAATTTTTAATTTCCTGAATGTCTTTTTGAATCGGTTTCATGAATTCTAATTCTTTCCTATACTGTTCATTCAAGGTTTCCACCATTTTTCTGTGCTCCTCTATTTTTTATATATGTCTTTTTTTGATATGCCAAGCAATTCTTTCATTATGATTGCCACTTGTTTTTTACCTGAGGAATTATTTCTGATCAGATTTTCTCTATAGCCTGATTAGTTGGTTCTTTCCTTCCGTTGCTATCATTTGAGACATTTCAGGTGCGTGACTTCCATGTACTTCCATGTCGATAATTTCCGGACTTGTTCTGGGTGGGTTGTTTGGTTGAGACTACATTCTCCTTCTTTTGGTCATTTTTAATCTCTCTAGGTTTCTGAGGATTTGGGTTCATACCTAGGTGGCAGTGAGGTGGATACTAGGGTCCTGGACTCCTAGATAGCTCACCAAAGCCTCCCATGTCTAAGGACCCTTCCTGCCGTGGGGGGAGTGGGGCAGAGTCAGAGGACTCCAGCAGCCAGACAGATCATCAAGGCTTCCTGAGTCCAAGGCCCCTTTCTGCAGTGGCAGTGGGGGGGCAGGGCTGGAGGATCCATGCTCCCAGGCAGCTCACCAAGGCTTTCTAAGCCCCCAAACCTTTTTTTTCTTACCCACAAATCTGATACTTCCTGGCAGAAGAGAAGAACACTTACATACTCATATGCGTGCTAACACACGTGTATACATATGTGTATGAAAGTAAGCATATGCAGCTGTTTCCTCTTCCTGAAGTACTTGCTTCCCAATTCACTATTCAACCTTTCTGCTCAGCAAAGAATACTCAATTGACTGCCAGCATCCCTTCAGCAGTGATACTGAGGCTGCTAATTTCAAGTTGTCACCATTTATATGGATCTATAGGATCATGTGGTTATTTCTTCATTTACTTATCACTCTACATTCTAATACTGGGATTCAGAATTATTATTCATTTCATGATTAGAGCTTCCAAATATACCAGTCACATTCTATAGTCACCACAGTTCCCAAATATAGTAACTGATTATGAATCAGGGAAAACTAGGAAGGCCTAGTTGTCACTGAACCACAAGGAAATCATGATTTCTGCAATCTCCAAGCTGCTAATCAATTTTTAGCGAGAAGGAGTTTTTAAAAAATATATATATGTAATGTATAAGCAATTAAGCATTTGCACAATAAGCTAAAGAAGGGAGACAATCTGATTCATACCTATAGCTGATTCCAATAGATTTACAATCTGGTTGATTTCACAGCGAAGGTGTTAAGTGAGCTCACTCTTTCTTAAGCAAGCATTCCTTCTCCTTGGCTAATCCAGTCGAATCTCAGTTTTACTCTCAGGTCGCTCTGATTTCATTATCCAAACTCTGCAAACCAGATCCTTACTAATTATGTGTGTGTATATGTGATTGTGTAATGACACATCTATTTTCTTGAAAAACTGTATCTAAGACATTCCGCAATGAGGCAGGAGCTCCAAAAATAAGACTATTCCCTAATAACAGAGGCTACTCAACATTTTGGCAAAGTTTTAACAATAAAAAATAAAGAATGTTCCAGATTTCTGATAGAACATATATTTTTCAAGTGTACCTGATTTAAATATATAGGACCCGTGGAGTATTTGAGTAGTTTTTTTTTTTTTTCCAAAGTGCCAGAAACTTTTCAGATTGAGATAACAGTTTATAAACTTCACTCACATTGTCTTGTTCTGTGACATGGTTCTCACTGGAACCATGATGCATGAGAAAATAAAAAGGAGAGCAACAATTTCAAAGAGCAGTACAGATTAATGGCAAAAGTTATCTCATGGCTATTCTTTCAATTTCCATAGAAGATTAATTTTAAAAAATAGACTGCAGTACAGAAAACAGCAAATAATAGGTGGATATTATATATGTGTGTGTGTGTGTGTGTGTGTGTGTGTATACATAAGCACTGCTTTACATCCTGAACACTTAGTTTCAAAAGGATTTTGAAAATAACACAAACAGCATCACAATATTATTCAAAGTATGAGATGGCCTGGTCCCAGGCGCCATATCTTGACACATATTGGAACCATAAAACTCACAACTTCTACAGAGAAATAAAATCAAAATGACCATAATTCATTAAGTCAGTAAAAATATGTAGAGAAGGAGAACTTTATAGGTTATGGATTCCAGATTCCTGCTAATCCCTTAGAGGTCTGCCCATCTACGAACTTTCATACCAAGGATGGTACACCTATTCCTCCCCTCACGTGGCTCATAGAACCTGAATAATTCTGGGACCACACCTTTCTAAGGGTAGCACCAAATAACCTCATTAACCCCACAAATTTATAAAGTGCTTTCTCTTTTCTCCATAAGAGTAGCATTTGCTTTTTTTCTTACAAACTAGCCTTTTCATTAAAATACAAATATGACTACCATTTTACTTTGTGGCATTCTTTTCCCTAAAAAAATTACACATATTTCAGAATAAATCTGCAACATGTAAATGAATGTGAAATATCAATGTACAAATATGTAAATGTATGCATAAATTTGTATATACACATATATGTATGTATCCATGATAAAAATTATTATTTATTATCACATATAGTAATCAATGTGACTGCAGGGGAGGGAAAGACATTGGGAGGAAATTTAAAAAAGAAAAGAAATGGAAATCTTTTGGCTCCATTTTATTGCTTTGATTAAGTGTTTTAAATTTTGCTGGTAGATTAAAAAGAAACAAGATCATCTAAAAATCAGCACATAGTTACCTAAAGCCTCATCTGTTCTGCTCCTTCACTTTCAGGTTATAATTTCCCTTCCAATCCTTCCTTTTCTTTGTGAGCTCTCACAGAAAATAACTTCTAATACATGCCGCACTTTGGCTATTACGAAGACACTTGCTATTATAGGGCCAACTCCTCTGCATTTTATCTTGCATGGCTTTCCTTTAAAGACAGAGCACAGTGAGGTAGTGAGCACATGCCTGAATGTTTCAGGAAAATACATAGGGATTGTTCAAAGCTACTGTGTACAGAGAGTAGGCTTATACCAGATGAGTGATGCTTCTCACTGCAATTTGGAAAGAGTCAAAGAGTCATGAGCTGTTAGAGAAAAGGCTTAGAAAGGCTTTTTAGTCATCAAGAAATACAGTAGCCTTAGCTTTGTCCTGCTATCCAGCTGCCCCAAAGGTAAATAGCAGTCTTCACAGATAGCCGCATTATCCAAATGGAAGCAATAACATCTCTGTTCATCCACGAGTCCCAGCGTAGAGAAGACCTTCTTATTTGCCTCTCTAATTTTCCATCTTCCTCCTCAGGTTTAGTTAAAATATATACACATTACCATTCTACCCTAGTCTATCCTCTAGGCAGATATAAATGTGTGCAACCTACACAGCAAACAAGAGAATACCTCTAAATTATGTGTAATTGCCTTTTCAGATTGTTCACTGGTCTATAGCCTTGTGATTCTGAATTTGGATATTCTCTGAAGCAGGATATCTGTTTTGATATCTGACAGTATTTTTCTGCCTTTAGAGAGATAGCATTTCTTCTTAAGTGTAGTGTGTTCATTGAGATATTTCTGCACTTCAGTGAGATAATTGCTTCAGTACAGGCATTTTAATTCAATAGTTGATATACTTCGACCCAACAAGTTTATCTGAATGAAAGCTGAACTTCTCTAACAGTGAAACTTAGTTACCCTAACAGCTTTGCTGAATTTTTAATGAGGACAGTGACATGTTTAGGACTGAGAGTTACCTAAGTCCCTTAACTTGAGTTACTGAGAGTGTGGAGATGCCATTGAAAGAAGCTGTTTAAAGGGAGAGATCATTTGAAGAAGGTAAAATGATGATATTCACTTGCCTTTTCTGTGAAGCTGACTGGCATTTGAAAGTGAAAACCTGTAGACAAGTAGAGAGGATTCCGACTACAGAAGAGTAGGTATGGAATTAAGAACCATCAGCTTTAATAATCAAGGAGCTTATGTAATTGAGTTGTCCACAAAACTAGAGGTCTAAGATGAAATGTAAAATGTTCACAATTAAGGGCCTGCAAACAAGGAGCGATGGCGGACAGTGCTAATGTACACCACCATCAGGCTCTCTGTTTGACGACTTGGCTTCATTATCTCATTTAATCCTTCCAGATCTCCTGATACAATTTCACAGGTTTCGTAGATCACAATTTGGGGATTATGAGATTGAGTCACTTGATCCAGTTCTAATCACTAAGAACAATATTGGGAGGAGAAATATCAAAGGAAAATGAAAGGCAAATGAAAAAGGATGGTGCCAGGAAGGGAGAGAATAAAATGACAGATGTAAGAAGGAACTAGGGTTGCACTACTCTACATTCCTGTCACCACAGGAAAGTCTCTCCCTCCCCACCAAGCTTCACCAGCATTCACGTTTTCTGGATTCTTGATGTTATCCGTTCTGTAGGTTGTCTTTTCACTCTGCTGTTACTTTGTCTTACTGTGCAGAGCTCTGTAATGTGATCCAGTCCTGTTTGTTGATTATTTCCTGTGCTACTGGAGCTCTATTCATAAGCCTTTCCTCGTGTCTATACCTGCAGGTGTTTGCTCTATCTTTTCTTCTAGCAGTAACAAAGTTCCAGTTTTTATATTTAGGTATTTAATTTCTGTTGATTTTAGTACAGACTGAAAGGCGGAGTATAGTTTCAATCTTCTTTGTGTGAATATCAAGCTTTCCCAGCTGTTCTTTTTTTTTTTTTTTCCTTAAAAAAGCTGCATTTTCTCCAGTGACATGTTTTTGGCTCTTTCTCAAAAGTCAAATGGCTGTGCATATGGTTGTTTTTGTGTCTTCGGTTCTATTCCATGGGTCTGCTCTGTTTTGTTCCTATAGATTTGCAGTATGACTTGAAATTTGATATTACACTGCTTCCACTTTGCTCTTTATGCTTAGGATCTCTTAGGAAATTCTAGTTCTTTTTTCTTATTATATATGAACTGTTGTAATATTTCTCTAGGTCTGCAGTCAATATTGTTGGTATTTCTAGAGGATTGCGTTGAACCCATAGATCACTTTTGGCAATAAGGTATTTTAACAATATTAGTTCTTCTAGCCCAAGAACAAGTGATGCCTTTCTATTTTCTAATGTCTTCTACAATTCACTTCTTCAGAGTTCTGTAATTATCACTATAGAGGACTTTCACTACTTTGACAAGATTAATTTCTATGTAGTTAGTTCTTCTTTGATAGTAATCAATATGAAAATTTCTCAAAACACTAAAAACAGATCTATCATCTGACTCACAATATCTTCCCTAAAAGAATCAAAGCTCTCATGCAATGCTACGCCCATACTCATGCTCATTAAAGTATAGTTTATATTAAATTCTGGAAATAACCTAGATACCTGTCAATGGATGGATAAAGAAAATTGGGTATACACACACACACACACACACACACACACACACACACTGGAATATTATTTAGCTATAAAGGGAAAAGAAACCATGTCATTTGTAGCAAACTGGATGAAACTTGAGATTTCCATGCTAAGGGAAATTAGCCAAATTGAAAGGACAAATAGTGTTTGTTTTCTCTTATTTATATGAAAAAGCTAAAATATAAATAAATGAATAAGTAAATAAGGAGATGATGATAGAAAACTAGGAGTTAGACTCATGAATAGAGCATAGGATCAAAGAGAGGAAGTAGAATGAAAGATTAGTATTCTGATTAGGAGTTTTAATAGTTCATGTCAGTGTCAACTTGAATAAGAACTGCCTAGCAGATTATTTTAGCCCAAAGTTGTGGGTGTATCTGGATGATTGGGTTATTGAGAAGGGAAGACTCACCCTGGATGTGCGTGACACTGACAAATAGACTTCTGGATGGATGAAATAGAAAGGGAAAGAAGGAAATTTCACTTTTGCTTCTTGAGAGAAGATCTAGTCTTTGCCATTGCCTTTGAGTGTCCATCTCCAGCCTTCCAGCTCAAGCTTTGTAAACTTCCAAATCTGGACTCCCAGGGGACTCTGAGTTCCAGCCCTTTGAATTTGACTGAATCCTCTACTCTCCAGCATGCAAATAACTTTTTTTGTAGCCCTCCACCCTTATTCTGCAACAGGCAATTGTGTGTGTGTGTGTGTGTGTGATGTATATTATACATGTATATTATATATGTATATTATACATATATACATAATACTATATTACATATATTTTTAGTGCTTTGAGAAATTTTCTTTTGTTATTCCACCAACAAAAAATTAAATACATAGAAATATATGTTTATGTATGTGTGTATATGTATGTATGTATGTATGTGTGTGTGTATATATATATATATATATATATATATATATATATATATATATCTTGGTTTGTGAGAATAATTCATTCCTCTTGTAGACTAAAGCACTAGTATATCAAAACAATGAGAAAGAGAACTAGCTATGAGCATGTGATTTAGCTGTGATGTACTACTTCTACCGCCTGACATTGCTCACTTATCAAGTTAAAATTTCTTAGAAATATTTTATCATCTTTTGCAACACTCACAGAACAAGTTATTCACAATCCAAGGTCTGACTTTGTCTGTGTGCATGTGTGCATGAGCATGTATCTGTTTCTCTAGTGAGCCCTGATACAGCCCTGATATTCTTAAAATAACTTTCACAAGCCCACAACTTTCAATCATCTGAAAACAAATCTAACTGTTAATTATACTATGAACTCTATGATATTAAGATTCTAAAATAAGGCTGAGCCAAAAGAAAAACATGATCATTATTTTATTACAGTACAGAACACTTTTAAATTTTAATAATAATTTAAAAGGAATAAAATATATCTTGATACTTCATATTAATTATGTATTCTGGCATGAAAAATAAGAAAGGTGAATAAATAGTTGAAGAAATGTCAAGCCAGATCCATCACCATAGCAAAACATCCTTGGTGAAGTTAAAGGTCTCTATACTCTGTTTGAGATCTTGAGCCAGATGCCCTATATCTTACCGACAGATTATACCAGCAACTTTGCCTAATTATTCTTCATATTCGTACCATCATGGTTCTGATTCAACTCTGTCTTTGAAATTATTTTGCTCTCAATATTTAATGGTTTTCATATTCAAAATAGTTATCATTGACTTAGATCGTTTTCATGCAGTGACTTTGAATTCCATCTTGCTTCAGCCACGACCATATTCTAGAATTACCATCTAACAATGAGTAGAACAGCCCCATAATCTCAAAAACTGTATGCATACCTCTCATAGGCCACCCAGTCAACATATATTGGCAGTTTACTCTCTCTTTCTTTATCCCAAGCAATCATTGAATCCTAAAGCAGAAGCATATATTAATTCTTTCACCTTTTTCACACCCTTGATACCCTTCTACTCTTATTTCCTACCATAAAACCTTTGGTCAGTACAACCTTTTTATTTTAATCTTTCCAACCTACTTGCGCAGAAAAAACATCACAACAATGATGAAATCCATCTCCATCATTCATTCTTCTCACGATTCTATCATTCATTCACCAAAATGAAACTGAAAAAAAGCTCACAGCTATACTCATTGCTTTTGAGATAAATCCATGAGCACAATCCTTCATCAAGCCTCGCAGAAACAGGCACTTGTGCTATAATTTCTCAATGCACTAATACTTAAAATGCTTTTCCACACTAGTGACTCTCTCACTTTTCCATATACTCCAACACTGGGGCCTCATTATCCACTCTGATTCTCAGCTGATGGTTGTTTCCCATTTCAATAAAAAGGATTAAGAAGACAGTCAAAAGGAAATTTATATAGTTTACTACCTTATCTCTTAGCTATAAACATAATGCTAAATATCTGTTTCCTTAAAATGAGGTATTCATGCTTTTATCTAACATTAATTTCTTTTTTATGTATTATTCTCTTGCTCAAAAACAGTGCTTCAGCATTTTTTTCTTATTTTTCCTCAAACTTTCCTTTTATAATGATCATCCCAGCAGTATAGACAAGCAGTTAATCCAACCACACAGAATGTTTTAAGCAACAGTAACAACAATAAGAACAAGAGTACATTTCTCTTCACCTAACTTCTCTCACTTATATTTTTCCTTCCTGTAGAAGTTCTTCAAACAACTTCTTAGATTATAATACAGATTCCACATCTTCTATTTTCGCCTCAGTTTATGCTAAACACACATCCACTTTTACCATTCCATAGAAACTTCTCTTTAATTTATCACTAATGCTTTCCACGTAACTAAATTCCATGGCACATTCTCTCCTCCGCCATACTATAACAATTTTTAAAAATGGTGTAAGTGATCAATCTCAGATTTTTGATTATCTCTCTTGACATGACAAAGATTGGTAACAGTTTTTCTGGATGGAGTTGATGTTTTAGTCAATCAGATACCCAGAGGCAGTTTAGGATTCTATACTGAATTATTTTGAGACCAGGAATGGCATTGCTGGCAGAAAGCAGCAGAAGCACTAATAGTTCATTGTGCAGACCATGTTTGTGGGAGAGCTTTGTTCAGAATAACTTTAACCAAGGTGACCACAGTATATTTAGCATGTCAGAGTCCATTTGTAGCAGAACTATTTCTATCCACAAACAGGATGTACTTAACATCTGTTAAGGGATTCATCTTTAAGTCTAGTTGGCCCAAGAACAGTTCATCAATTAGTACCAGGTAGTCTTTAGTATTTGTCCCATCGCTGTATATATGGAAGACTTGAGGAAAAGAGTTAGTGGCACTTGACAAATCGTAAACTCAAATAGTCACCCCAATTCTAGTTTTCTTTAACACAGGTCACAGGACGCAAGATAAAGGAGCCAAAAGTACTCAAAGACCATTTAACACACTTTCTCTTAATTCACTAGAGAAATGTAGCTCAATGAACATACTTAACTGTGATCAATCATTTTAGTACCCCTCTGTCTCTTAGAGTATAGCTAGAACAAAATAGAAATATGTAAAGTTTTATCATATCGTGCATTTATTTTTTTTATTTAAAAAAAATAAAAGCACAAAAGCATATTAACAAACAGATTCAAATTAGCATAAAAAATAGTACAATCAAAACTGATCTGCAGACAAGGTGACATAGACTCAACAGTGATTGTTGCTTTACCTATTGATATCTTCGAAGTGTATATATATGAACCCAGATACAGACATGCAAAATTGGTCAGACAATTAATCCTTTCAACAACAGAAAAACACAAAAAACAAAAAACCAAAGACAAAAAAAAAAAAAACCACCAATAGTTGCTGCTTTGCATATTGATATCTTCGAAGTGTGTGTTCAGGATAACACATACAGACATACAAGATTGATCAAATAACCCGTCATCAATTATTCCTTAGCATTAAGTGATATAATAGAATAGTAGAACCATGTTAGCGCTCCTGCATATATGTATATTCATATATACATACATACATTTCTGTCTCGTTCTTTTCTCCTTTCCCTCGTCCCATCTGTTTATATCATGCATTTCTCCTGTATTAGTTCCTGTTACATGTTCCTCAGAATCAGGATAAGCAAAACAGCATGTTTATATTCCTTTCAATTCATCTCAGAAATAAAATCTTCTCTGTTTCATCATCTTCATTTAAATATCACACAGGCTACTACAGGACAAATGAGCTTTTCCCTATATTTTCACATTATATTCCTTATCACATATTCAGCTCTCATATGCTGCATACATTTTGTTTCTTCCTCCCATCCTCCCCCTCTCTCCCTTTACTCTTCTCTTACTGTTTTTCCTTTCTTTCCTTATATTCTAAGATAAAATCTACAGAATTATATAAAATTCCTGAATAAGTATTTGGATAAAATTTTATAAAGTAATGTTATGTGTGAAACAATCTTGCATGAGTAAACACTATTTGAATTCATTCATTATAGATTGATTTGCCTGGTTTGAAATCTTTATATATTTAACCACATACTGGTGTTGTAATTTCTATCTGGATTATTTCATTGGATATTAATTTCATGAGATTTATCAATATTGTGTACAATATGATTTACTAATTTTCATTGTTTTCTATTATTATTTGAGGGAATATATGCAATATTTATTTATTGTACTCTTAGTGAACATTTGATATTTCCCCAATATTTATTTTTTTCTGACTATTTCAGCTAAGCCCATTAACATATGTCTTTTTGGTAGACATGGGAACACATTTCTGTTGAAAATATGTCAAAGTGTGTAACTGCCGATCATGGGGCTTTTGCACGCCACTTACCTCCGAAGCATTTCTTTCATAAGATGAAATTTTACATGGAGCGCTGTCCTATCACGTCTTGGTCTTTGGCTAAGATCAAGAATAGAGCTACATACTTCTACTTCAGAGTTCTATGCACTTACTGAAGAATTTGTAACTATAGTAAATTAATTACTGTATATTCTTAAGATGTCATGATAGTTGGTAGTGAAGTCCTTCAGCTAACAAGTATATTATCTTGACTCACCTCTGGTTTTTAAATTTCCATATAAACGTAAATCTTCTTGTCATTATTCATAAGTAAATACTGGTGCCATGTTTTATTTGAGTTGCATTAAGTATACAGTATTAAGTAATCTGAAAAGAATAACATCTTACATTCATCTTAATGAGTAACATATTGGCCCTTATTCAGGCTATCTTTAATTTTTCATTGGAAAATTCAACAGTTTTATCAATAGAAAGCAGGTTTCCACAACTTTTGTTAGATTTATTCTGAGAAATTTCTTGTGATATATGCAAATGGCTTTAAAAGAAAATAACTTTTAAACTGTATTTCTATTTACTTTACTTTTTGAAGGTATCTAAAAACATGTTTCTTCATGTTTTGTTGAGAGTTCCTATCCTGTTTATATATTAATAATTTAATTCTAGCAACATGCTTACAGATCATTTGGATTTTTCTCCATATTAGAAGTATGACATATATTATTACAGTTTCTTTTTTTATTCCCAAGTACTGAGATTTATTTTCCTAAGTGCTTCCAGAATATATGCTGAATAGAGTGAAAAACATCTAGCAATATCCCAGTCCTCCTGCCAACAGTAAAAAATGCTGTTAATATACAAGAAAGTCTAAAACTAGTTTAATTTTAAATTTTTGCTTTATCTTAATTTTTATCAAACCCAGTAAGTCCCAGTCTATTGCTGAAAATATTTTTTTGCTTATTTTTATCTCTTAAAGGTTTTTAATGATCACAAAAGTTTCTTAGATTTAGATAACAAAGTATATATCTTCCCACACTTTTGTGCTAGAGTAATGAATTACAATGACTAAGTTTCACACTATGTACATTTTCATAAAATTATTTTGTTGCCTTAAAGTTCTTAAGGTTTTGCACATAATTGGGTTTAACTTCTAGTATCTTTCCTAGGCTATTCTTTTGTTGTGTAGATATTATCATTCAAATGACCTTGTGAGCACTGATCTGTGTCAGGTTTGGACAGAGTATTATGCTGATCTCATAAAATAATTCAGTAGCTTTTATTCCATTTTAATTTTCTTGGAAAAATATTTGTCCAATGTTTATATTTTAATTTCTTTAAGTATATGGGAAAAATATCAGTGGAAATTTAACTCACTTAAGAAGAATGATTGTATGTAGAGGTTTGGTTTAAAGATACAATTTATGTGGCAGACTGGATTGTTTAATTTTTCTATTTCTTCCTGTGTCAGTTTTACTAATATTTTTCAATCAATTTCTCCATTTTTTTCCTACAGTGTAAAATTTATTAGCATAAAAATTTTTATCATAACATCTGATTTCATTGCAAATGTATATAGGTTTTGTCATGCCTTTTAATTTATTATATCAATTTGTGGTATACATTTGTTGATTTTTACTAAATTTATTAGCTTTCAAAATGCTAGTCTTTTCTATTGAGTTTCTTAATTTTTAATTGTACATCCAATTTGTATTTCATTGGCAAAATCACTGATGTGTTACTATCAGCAACCTTTTGTCTTATATTTCCTTTATCCACATTAAAAATTTGATAAAATGGTATTTTTTAACCTTGGATAGAAAACAAACTTTATTTTTTAATTCATTAAAGTTTATTCAATAAGTTAGTTAGTTTCCCATCACTTGAACAAAATGCTAGAAATGCACGAATGGAGGAGGAGAAGTTTATTATATGTCTTGGTCCCTAAGGGCCCGGTCTAACATGGACTAATGCCAACAGAGAAACAGAATCACGGAAGAACGGCATGAGAAATCTGCTCAACCCCTGTCATTCAGGACGTGGAGAGAGAAGGAAGGAGCCAGGGACAAAAAAAGACATAAAAACACCCGTCCAGTCCATGACCCCAGTGAACACCGTTTCAACCATGCCACAGCTCCCACCTGCACAGTCAGGCAAAAACTCATTATTGGTGGATTAGTCCACTGAAGAGTAGTGACCCCCAAATCCAGGCATCTTCCAAAAGCTTTACCTCTGAACACATGAGACCATAACACTTTGTTTTGGGGCCTCAAGAAGGTCATTATGTCCATGTCATGCAAAATCCATTTAGTTTCTCTCAACAAGTCCCTAAATTTTAACAGCTACAGAATTACTCAAAAGTCCAAGTTGAGGGCTGGGGAGATAGCTCAGTGGCACAAACACCTGCCTGGTGATCACAAGGTCCTGATTTTGATTCCTGCTATCAAACAAACAAACAAACAAACAAAAAAAACAAATGTCTACGTTAAAATTCTCCTCTGAGACTCAAGGTAGTTCTTATGTGCAAACCCATCTACGAATCAAAAACAAATGAGATAACCTCGATACAACGGCACAGAATGAATATTTCTATTTAATAAGGGACGTAAAAGAGTATTGAAAAGAATTAGACCAGAACAAGACTGAACATCAGCACGGTAAACAGTAAATCATATATCTACATATTACCCAGGGCAAGTAGTAGTGTGATGTGAGTTCCAAAGGCACGAGCGTGGAGCAATCCTGCCCCACAGCCTTACTGATGTAAGCCCACAGGGGCTCTTTGTAGGTGGTACATTCAATTTATTTCCTGTGGTTTTCTGCAGCTGATGTTCCACATCCCTTGAATTTTCAACTTTCAGGGGTCTTAACTGCTTCTTTGGCTTCACATGGCTTCGTAAACTACACTTTCAGGAGATCCTGGCAAGCACGATGACATTGTCCCATGTTATTTTTTCCTAATCTCTTAGGTCTTCTTATAAATCTGAATAGAAACTTCCATGACCACATAATTCTTATACCCTGTATGCCTGGAAAAATAACCATGTAGATGGTGTCACAATCTACCATCAACTCAAACAGTAGTCAGGCCCCTGTGAAACATGACTGAAGTAATATCTGAGTGCTTGGATGGCTAAACTCAGGAATTCACAGCCTTAGGCATCCTTGAATGAATAGATAGTATTTTTTTCAAAGGAAAGTCTTCCTAGGGAACTTATATTTTCTCATCACTGAGCCTAGAATTGGTGGAGTGTGACCATTTCCTGACAGGTATTCAAGATACCTTTCCTTTTGTCTTTATTTGAAGTACTTGGCTTCTTTTCAATGCTAGTAGATAATATGTTTAGAAACTGTGTTTTCCTTGGCCACAGCTATATAAGGGCTTATTTCTGCCCAAGCTTCACAACTTTTATAAATTTTAGCTCTGCTTTTTGCTGCATATTTTCCCTACAAATCTGACTAAAAGCATCCAGGAGCACGCATGCCACAGCACCCATGCTGCCTGGGACTGTTTTTAAATTGAGCTTTACACGCTTTTAGGACATGGGAAAAATGTAGACAAGTTCTTTGCCAAAATGTAACATATGTGGTCTCTAGCCCAGTATTCAATAGAATTCTGATTTCTTACTGAATTCTTGTGAGTTTAGCCTTTGCTGTCTAAATTTCTATTAGTGTCTGGTCTTCTGAGCTCTGACTAGAATCTCCCATAAATCTCAGTTTATAGCATTCTAACTCTTCTCTGGCCCTTATATCTAAAATTTTTGAAACTCTTCCCACAAATGAATTCCAAAAGCTTCTGAACAACACAGTTATGTACAGCCACAATAGTTTCACTTACCCGGTACCAATATTTGTAGTCAGATTTCTCATTGGTGGGACACAAAATGTAACATTGGCTGGGGGTATAGCTCAGTGGCAAAGTTACTTGCCTAGGAAGCACAAGGTCCTGTTCAATTCCCAGTTCAAAAAAATACAAAAACAAAACATATAACACTAACCTTACAACATGGATTTTTAATTTAGCTTTTATTGTTTTCCAGGGAATTGAGTCCCTAGCTAGCTCCAAGGCAAGAACATCATAACGAAGGAGTGTGGCTGCATGTGGCTGTTTATTTCATTTTGGACAGGGAGCCAAGTAGGGAAATAAGGCCAGAGGGGAAAGCACTCGGGCCATCTACAGTACCCAAGTCACCCCTACAGGACACATACAGGCACATCTATAAATGTTTCCCACCATTCCTTATGAAACTTTCAAACCAATCCAATTGACCGAATAAAGCTTAACTATCAAATTAAGTTTAGCATTATTGGTCACAATATGATTTACTTTTGTGTATTTAAAAAAAAACAGTCTTCTACAGCTGTCAAGTATAATATACAGGTAATTGTTGTTTAAAGACCGAAATGATTAATAATTGTTTACACTTATCATAAAGGCATATTGTTTGGATGTACAACCTTCTTTTCAGGCTTTTCCTGTTCTGCTATTTCTCTATTTTCTCCCTAAGCTATTTAAAATTTTAACCCTGAGGTCAAGATTGACATACTAAGGACTTCTATACTGCATACAATTTTCTAATTTGTTTTAGATTTTGTTATATAACCACAAATCTAGTTCATATAGTTAAAAATGACAAATCAATGCTTAGCTCAGTTTATTATTTTGTAGGTTGTGTTTGAAGATATTGTTTTTGGTACCAGTGTAGCCAAATGTGACATAATTGTTCTAAACAGCTGTTTTTCCTTGGTATTCCAATAGTGAGATCGACTAAGGGTTACAGACAATACTGTGGTAGTATCAAAGAACTAGGGGCTGAGCAAAACAGTCAGCAATTTCTGATCCCCAACAAATTGAAAGGGTGGGATCTTACAACAGACTCAAAACCCACAAACCAGCTATGTCTGGAAGATAAATCAGAGGAGTAATCATTTCCTCAGAGTTCTAAATCCTAGCAAAAAGCAACCTGCCATAGGTAATTTATGAATATCTCCCCAGGAATTAAAATAAGAAGGTAATGAAAATAAGTAGACACTTGAACAAGCTGCAACCCCATACATCCACTTCACCAAAAACAAATGCAGGTGCCAGTGAGGTGGGATGATCTGAAAGCCACCTACCTGTTCTCTCTGAAGTAATAAATACAAAGCATTTGAATGGAGCTCTAGAAAAAGTAAATTAGAAACACTTTCTCAGATAACTGCAGAGATGTTGTCCATAATGAAAACCATACATAGTGACTCGAAACCAGACACAGACCAAAATATAGAGGAGTTTAAGATAAATGCTCAACATAGAAAAGAAATGGAATCCCTAAGGCAGATTCAAACAGATACCTGGGAGATTAAAAATTCCACTGAATGTATTCACAGATATTAAGCCAATGTGAGGGCAGGATCTCAGGTATAGAAGACAGGCTTGTGCTTAGCAGCCATGAAAAGAAGAATGTCTTAAAATTATTGAAGTACTATAAGAAATCACCACAGCAGATACTAGAGGAGAAAAAGAGGAATTATTTAAGATTGATTTGAGTAAATAAAAAAGCAAGAGATAGTACAAGTGATATAAAAAAACTGTTCACAGATGTCATGGCAGAAAACATCCCTGATAAACAAAAAGAATTTCACATACATACATTTGAGGCATACAGAACTCCAATTTGCCATGATAAAAAAAATCCACATCCAGGTTTATCATAGTCAGAATTTCAACACAAGTATAAAATCTTGTAAGTTTTTAGGAAAAGAAAAAAATACACATAAAGCAAAGTCCATCAGAATCACAGCTGACTTTTTAACACAAACCATCAGGTCAAAGAGAGCTTGGAATGAAGTATTTCAAATTCTAAAAGAAAACAGCCTTCAAGCCAAATTGATGTACCCCACAAAATTATCTTACGAAACTGATGGAAAAATAAGATACTTATATGACAAAGAACACTGAATAAAATTTATGACCATCAAACGAGCACTTCAAAAATTTTGAAGGACATCCTAGAAGGAGATAATAAAGACTACAACTCTATGAACTCCAATCAAAAAATCCACCAAGCAAGGCATACAATTAAGCATAAGGAGAGAAAAAAGATGGGGGCCCACAACAGGAATATAGCAAAAATATTAATAAATCAATACATATCAGTTGCAACCATCAGTGATAATGGTCTCAATTCACCAATCAAAAGAGACAGACTGGTAGAGTGGATCAAGAAGCAAGATCCAATATACTATGCACACAAAACACATTTCATTCCAAAAGAAATTCATAGATTGAAAGTCAAAGGATGGAAAACAATACTCCATGTAACAGGAAAGCAGAAAAAAACCAACAGTAGCTAGACAAAGTAATTTTCAAGGCAAAACTGATTAAGAGAGATAAAGAAAGTCACTACATCTTTGTAAAGAGAACAATTCAAGAAGAAGACATAACACTCATAAATATATACACAACAAATACCAGTGCATCCAACTATATAAAACAAGTATTAACAGGCAGGAAAAATCAAATAGGCACATATACAATTGTACAAGGGGCTCCAATACTCTACTGTCACAAAAAAAATCAACTAGACAAAAACTCAACTGCAATATATTAGAACCGAACCAAACTTTTGAACAAATGTACTTAGTAGATATCTATAGAGTATTCTACTCAACAACATCAGAATACACAATCTTTTAAGCTGCACATGGGATGTTCTCCAAAATAGACACATACTAGCTCATACAACATGCTTAAGTAAATGCAAAGGATTCAAAATGATGCCACAAATTTTATCAGACCATAGTGCAATGAAATTAGAAATCAATGGCAAAAGAAACCACAAAAACTGCATAAACACATGGAAATTAAATAGAACCCTCCTGAACAACCAATGGGTCACAGATGAAATTAAAGAGAAAATTAGACATTTTCTACAATTAAATGATAATGACAATACAACATACCAAAATGTATGGGACACAATGAAACAAACCCTAAGAGGGAAATTTATAACAGTGAATATCCATATCAGGAAACCAGAGCAAGCACAAATAAGCAACTTAATGGTGAACCTCAAACTTCTAGAAAAAGTGGTGCAGACTAAGCTGGAAGCTCATAGGAGGGAGGAAATTATAAAGATCAGAGAAGAAATTATCACATTGGAGACTTAAAAATACAATAAAATAAATCATTGGATCAAAGAATACGTTCTTCAAAAGAGTAAATGAAATCAACATACCCTTATCCATCCTTATCAAAAAAGGAAAAAATAGACTCAAAACCATGCAATAAAGAATGAAAAGGGTAAAATCACAGTGGCCTCTACACATCTCCACAAGATCATCTATACCTACTTTGAAAACTTCTATTCTAATGAGATAGAAAATGCAGAAGAAATGGACAGATTCCTAAACATGTAAGAATTAAGAAAGCTGAATAAAGAAGATATAAAATCCTAAATAAATCAAAATCAATGAATGGAATTAAAGAAGTAATTAAAAACTTAACACCAAAGAAAAGCCCAGGCACTAATGAATTCACTGCTAATTTCAACAAAAAATTTAGAGAAGACCTACCATGTCCATTTCTCAAATTGTTTAATGAAATTGAAAAGGAAGCAATACTCTCAAATTCATTCCTAGAAGCAAGCATTACTCTAATACCAAAACTAAAGAAGGACCCAACTAAGAAGGAGAATTACATGCCAATCTTGCTAATGAACATAGATGCAAAAATCTTAAATAAGAAATTGACAAACAAAATGCAGCAAATCATCAAGAAGATTATACACCATGATTACGTGGGACTCATCCCAGGGATGTAATAATGGTTCAGCATACATAAATCAATAAATGTAATACACTATATGAACAGAACCAAGGACAAAAATCATATGATTATTTCAATAGATGCAGGGAAAGCTTTTGACAAAGTCCAGTGCCCATTTATGATAGAAACCCTACAGAACATTGGAATAGATGATCTTTATCTCAATCTGGTAAAAGCCATCTATGGCCAACCAACAGCTAACGTCAGACAAAATGGTCAAAAACTGAAAGCTTTCACTCTAAAATCAGGATTGAGACAAGAATATTCACTGTCTCCACTCTTATACAACATAGTCCTGGAAAATCTAGCCAGAGCAGTTAGACAAGAGAAAAAAATAAAATGAATGATGATAGTAAAGAAATAAATTACCATTATTTGCAGATGACATGACACTCTACGTAGAAGACTCCCAAAACTCCACTAAAAAATGCTAGATTTAATAAACAAATTTGGTAGTATAGCGTGATGTAAAGTCAACACTCAAAAATGAATGACCTTACTGTA
This sequence comes from Dinomys branickii, assembly GCA_004027595.1. NCBI lineage: Eukaryota > Metazoa > Chordata > Mammalia > Rodentia > Dinomyidae > Dinomys > Dinomys branickii. The sequence continues at coordinate 19,618 of PVLD010007837.1, forward strand.
CATGAACAACAAACTCACCAAGAGGGAAATTAGAGAAACAATTTTCCCAATAGCATCAAAAAAATAAAATACCTAGGAATCTATCTAGAGAAGGATGTAAAACACCTCTGTATTGAAAACTAAAGTAGTCTGAAAAAGGAGATTGAAGCAGATACCAGAAAAGGGTAAGATATCCCTTGCTCTTGGTTAGGAAGAACTGATATAGTGAAAATGGCCATATTTCCAAAATTGTTACACAGATTGAATGAAATTCTGATCAAGAGTCAAATAATGTATAGCACAGAATTAGAGAAAGCAATCCTAAAATTCACTGGAATTTGAAGAGACATAGACTAGCAAAGGAAATTCTGGGCAACAAAGGCAAAGCAGGGGACATCCCAATCTCTGATTTGAAATTATACTTAGATCTATGGTGATTAAAACAGCCTTATACTGACAAAACCAGAAAAAAAAAACTGAAGAAATAGAAAAAAACAGACTCATAGATTAACACAACAGATTAGAAGATGCAGAAACAAATTCAGACAAAAGATTACAATTGAGAACATATAAAGAACTAAAAAAAAATCAGACTTCACACGTTTGAAGAACCAACCCACAATAAGCATTTGAGATGAATACATGCTTCTCAGATAAAGAAAATAACAGCAAATGTATGAAAAAATATTCAACATCCCTTGTCATTGAAGAGATGCACATTACAACAAAACTAAGATTCCATCTAACCCTGGAAAGAATGCTTGTTATCAAGAAATCAACCCATAACAAAGGCTAGAAGGGCTGTGGGGATAAAAGAATCCTTTTCTTCTGTTGTGAGTATAGACCGGTGCAACCACTGTGGAAATCAGTGTGAAGCTTCCACAAAAACTAGAATTAGAAGTCCCATTTGATCCAGCTATTGTCCTTTTGGGTATCTTCCAAGAAGAATTAAAAACACCATACCACAGAGATGTATGTGCACCTGTATATCTATACAGCACAATTTGTCATTGCTAGATCTTGGAAACAATCCAAATGCTCATCAACTGATGAATGGATAAAAACAATGTGGTCTTTTTACACAGTGGAGTACTATTCAACCATAAAGAAAGATAAATTGGATACTTTTATAGGTAGATGGATGCAACTAGAAACTATCCTCATAAGTAAAATGAAGCACAGGTACATATGTAAACACCATATTGTCCTCTCTAGTGCGAGAAGCTGAAAGAGTAAATAAGATCCAAAGTGTACAATAGATATTGTAAAATGGAAAGAAACTTAAAAAAAGAGAGAAACTGGGTTGGGAGAATGGAGAAAAGAAGGAAGGGAAAAGCGAAAAGAAAAAATATACAAAAGATAGCTAAGATAGTCATAATATTAATTCCTCTTAGTTCATTGAAAAGAAACTTCTGTGTGAATATTGTTTGGGCAATTAAACACCAATATCTTACACTGTGACAACTAATTTAAAGATAAAAATATGCAGTATATTAACCATGTTACTCTCCTGTTATCTTCTTTTGAAATTTTGTGTTTTTCTCTTTAAAATGAAAAAATATATATATCAATTTTTATGTCCTTGTTTGTCCACTTGCTATTATTATATTGAAGTACCTGAGATGATAAGCTTATAATGAGCAAAAGGTTTTTGGCTCATAGTTTTGGAGGATGCAGTCCTAATTACATCTATAGTTTTGCTCCTGGGACAGAGATGTTCATTATGGCAGGAATACAAGAGAGCACAAAGCCTCAACTCATTACTAGGGCACAACTGATTACTATGGACTGGTGTCCTACAGTCCACTTCGAAGTCATGTTCACATTGAGGAAAATATCTTCCATGAGATCCAGCTCAGAAAGGTTCCACAATTACCATTGCCTTTACTCTCAACAACAAGACTTAAAAGTTTGGCATTTGGGGAATGCTGGTATTTATAATCCAGACTGTTAGCAATCTTTCTTCACAATTTTTCCCATTTTGCTATCCATATGTTCTTTAAAATACATATAAAATTGTTATATTGCCTTTTTGAATGAACTTGTTGCAGATATGAAATCCCCTATTATTTTAAATTTGGTGTTGTGTCTTAATTTTGAATTCATAGTCTTGCACATGGTAAGTGTTCACTCTACCACTATGCTACACCACCAGACCCATGCAATGTCCATTTTATATTAGTAACACATTTTATAGTCTGCTTTTCTGAGAAGTGCAAGCATTGAGCTAAAACAAGTTACTACACATACTAGGAAATAGAACTCTGATGTGTACATTTTTGCCTACAGTTGTGACTGCTATATTTACCATATATATAGATAGATAGATAGATAGATTAATGTTTTGATTTTTATTCAATACCTGTACTTGTCCACTTGGCATCAATTCATAGATGTAGCTATAAAATAATATGTATAAAAAGTCACGTTATCATTTTTCCCTCCTATTTATAATTCTTCAAAATACATCACCTTCTTCATGAAATTAAAACATGTACAGAATTTGAAATCATTTAGCATTTAGTTACACTCCTTAATTTCTTGCAATGATTCCTTACCAACAACTAATTATAGTACATTACTTCAAGTACAATTAATAAAATATATCATGACCCACTATCTTTCTATGTTTTCATGTACAATTAGAATTATGCCCATTATACAATAATCCACCTAATTGGCTGGGTGAATTTATATGTTCAAATATCAAACTTTTAAAATATGTCTTCACTCATAAGCAGCTCTCAACCAATCTTTGAAATTAACTTGTAAAATTTTTCTTCTTTTACAACTCTGCATTTTATCCACATATCTATTATAGCATTTATAATACTGCACATCAATTATTAATATGCATTTCTAATTACACTAAGCTTCTTAAGAAAAACTATAGCTTTTTTTTAATGCTTCAATGATATGCATTAACAGCACATTTTGGACTCTGTGTACTTTCAAAAAATTAAGAGTGCTACACTGTGTCTTACCAATAGTCTCCCTAAAATAATTAGAGCTATACACTTCTTAAAGGCATAGGTATTCAATACAAAAGTAAATTTTACTCCTAAATCTCCAGTGAATTAGGCAGCATTATAACATTAAGTTAATAAATTAACTTATCGTTTTTTAGGTTCAGTTGTCGGATAAATTTTGTTTGCAAAAAATTAGTATGTTGAAGTACCAATAACTAGTTTCTCAGAATGTGACTGCATTTGTAGAGAGCATCTTAGAGGTGACAATAAGTTTAAATGAGATTCTCAAGCTGGGCCCCAACACAAAATGACTAACGTCTTTATAAGATGAGAACATTAGAACAGAGAAAAATCACAGAGGACAGACAAAGCTAAGACAGAGAGAAAGGATTGAGCATGAAGCCAAGTATGCCCACATCTAGATCTTCCAGACTCCAGAACAATGACAAGATACATCTCTGTGCTTAAACTCACTACTTTGTATTCTCTTTTGCTTACAGCAACCTGACTAACTACTGTAGTCTACTCTGAATTTGGTGGTGCTCTGGTGAGATATATGTAACACTTTTTGCAAAGTGTGCAGAAGTAGTATTACCAAAATTGTTCAATAAATACTTTAGATTTTAATACTGCAATTTTACTTCAATATCATTTTAAAATTAATTTTAAATTTTAGAACAGTTAGATATTTACCAACTTATGTATAGCATACTAAGGATAATTACTATGTACACCCTACACAATTCCCCTTGTTATTAACAGCTTACATGATTACATATTTAAAATAATTAACTATTAATGCATTATTAACATCCCTTTAAAATTCCTAGAATTTCTATCTTAAAGTTCTGAATGTGTATATTCTATATATTTATGTGTAAACCTCTACCTATCCCTTCAATTTTTATTGCAAGCTACTGAAATAAGAAAATCTTGGAGTTTTGAGATCTGAAATCTTTATTTAGAGAAGATTCATTAGATAACTTAGTGATGAGCTAAGTTCTAGCTTAGAGATATCTGAGTTAGTAACCTTTCCTTCATTATGACCATGTATCTGGAATAAAATTAAATGAGGAAAGGTTTAAAATTTGAGTCAGAATGTTAGAAGTCTCTGTCTATGGTCGCACAGTAACTTTCTGGTCTATGATAAGCCAGAACATCATGGCACAGGGATTGTGTGGATGGTCACCCCATGTGAAAAAGACAAACAATGAGAGAGAAAATTTTTATAACACAGCTCCTCTCCCAAAACACCTTATGCTATGAATCCATGAATCAATTAATCCACTCATGAGATCATAGCACTCATGATGCAATGATTTTGCTTAAGTCCCCACCTCCAAACATGACTGGATTAGGGAATTAAAATCGTAACAACAGCTAAAATTTCAAATAAGTTCACTTCAATCCATTTCCTATAGACTATGAATTTGCAGTACCTCTGTAAGATTTCTCTAATTGTTTCTTAGTAACTCCTGGAATCAAAGTCCTTCCTCTATATTAGCTCAGTCTTTTAGTATTTCATTATTGTTCATATGTTGTAACTGTTCTTTACTTTATAAACACAGTTTTAATCCTTTTCTTTCTTTTATTAGATAGATTTACACATAAATCAATAAAGATACTGGTTTATTACAATTTACTTAATATCAAACCACATACTAAAGTTTTGTAGCAAATAACTAAATTGAATATTTGGAAATTGTTTTTGCAAAATAAATCAGGAGTTTCTCTCATCTATTTTACCATCTGGGCTTTGATGTCCTGCCAGGAGTTCAGCTTTCTTTTCATTCTTCCTAGAAAGAAAGAAAAGTCTACTGTGTTTTGTTTGCAAAATTCTCATGTATCTTATAACTTATTTAACCTTTATTGATATTGAACTGGGTCAGTAGTTGGGCATAGTAGAAAACTGGTATCACGAGAACCTCAGAAAGAGCTTATCGCTTTCACAAATCAATATAAGCACCTCAATATACCAGGTTGAATTTTATCTCAAAATTCTACTCTAGCTAGAGACTAAATCTTGTCCATTTCATGCCCCTTTCCTCCACCTGTGCTCCACCCAACTGGGGAGAGAACAGAGCAGTAAATGTCCAAGAAAGCTACAGTGATCTGGAAAGTAGCAGAAATGTAAGTTAATGAGATCAATAGTGGTAGCCAAATGAATATTGGCATTCATTTTGACAGGTAAACCAGCTATGGTGTACATTCTTCTAGTCCTGTGGCAGGCATACTGGCCAATAGTATTACTACCATCCAAAACAAGGTCAGTAGTGGAGTTAGAATGAAGAATAAGAAAATACTTCTCTCATTGTAATTTCTTAGCCAGCTGCTGGGGAACTGCCATATGTCATCATGAATTTGAAGTTTTACATTTATATACAACATGTTATTTTTTTCCAAGATTTTTCCTTGTCTGTGTTGATCCAGTGAAGTGATTTATATCTATGATCTTTAATAACAAGCCCAATACAGATTAATTAGCTTCAGACAATCAATGGTTGTATCATTTTATAGAGATCTAGAGAAATATTTATACTGTTAACAATGTGGAAAAGAGTTAAGGTTAACTGACTCTGCTGTTTTACATTCTTGTCCTGAAGTTATGAGTGCTTTCACCATGCAAATGAATAGGAAGTTAGTTTGCCAATATGCAAACCAAATATCAAGTGTGAGAAATTTCTCTTTGTGTTAATCTTGTGTTCAACACAGGTATTTCTAAACAGCATTGACAAAGATAAACATAATAATGAAGTGCCTACATAGAAATAGTTTTGTTATAACACACAGAGCATACTAATACTTTCGTTGTTGTCTGACTTATCCTCATATCTATAATTTTACAGCTTTTAATAGCACATAAGAAAGGTCAGTGTTATTTCTCCACATCATACGTGATCATTGCCTTATTTTAACATTTGATGAAGATCATGGAAGCTCTCCACCGACAGTTACAAAGTGCCCTAACAATGTCAGACTATAATAAACCCTGAGACTATTTGTGTGTGTGTATACACAATGTGTGTGTGTGTGTGTGTGTGTATAGGTATAATAATACACACAATGTGTGTGTATATATGTATACCTATATATATATACACACACATACATATAAGTCTTGTTTTCCTCTTTTATTACAAAGTATGCACCTTTGAGCACTTTTATGAGTAAACTGTATAATTTAGGCACTGTATCACGGAACTATATTAAAAATTCTGGGCCTAGAAATTCAGTTTATTTCTGTTCAACTTGTTCATTATGTGTTTATGGCACCTTTTAGGCATCTAACAAACAGCAATAGATGAATATTTTCTATGACTTCTTCATGTAGAGGTGCAAGAGTTAACATTAAACCATTTCTTCAGGAATTGTTCTTACAGTTTCCTGTGTTTTAGGTTAATTACTCCAATGACATAGACTACATTCAAAGAAATGATAAAGTATTTCCACACATGTGAATTCAACACTCATGACTAATTTTGTATTTCTGGCCCAGGAATGTGTATTCTAAAATGAGATTGTCTTGTTTTAGTAGTATAGCTATTTGTTGATTTTCACTTAAATTTAACAGATGTAGAATTTCTTTCTTTTTTTGTTAACAAAGGCAATGTTGGAAAAATGGTCTTGGAAAGGGATGACCATTGACAGCTTCTGCAAACCACCACTGTTTTACTGTAGCTGGTGACAATGCTTAACGCTACCAAGCCATAGATTTGCACTAGCTTGGGGTCAACCTACCTGTTGGAATTCAAAGAACCCGTCTGGATAAAGCTACCCTGACACTGACCTGAACAGAGATCATACACTGGCACAAGAGTCTATAGGCTAGGTATTGTGCACTTTTTATCAAGGGCAGGCCATGGTACTAACAAAAGAATTAAAAATCCTATTATCTATATCAAGAGTTTTTCTCACCAGTTTTGTACTTATAAAGGAAGAGGCAGTAGTTAAAAGAGTAGAAAAATAAAAGATAATTTATATGTAGAGAATAAAAAGTTTATGTGTATATTTTATGCATATGTTTATGAAGAGAGTTTTTCTGAAGACTGTTGTAAAATTCAGGATTTAAAGGCCATTGTGCTAGGAAATGAGATACTTATGTGAAGAAAAATTAATGTTTTATTGTTTGAGCATTGTTCTTCATGAATGATCATCAGCCTTAGACATTAGATGAAATGTTGGAAACTATGATTATGTACATCTTTTTATTTCATAGCAAAATAACTTACTTTTTATGTGAATAATTCTTGCACCTCAAGGAGATTTGGAAACATTCTTGAGCCGAGCCTTGGTGACAATTAGTTTGAAAATATCTGCAGGAAACAGAAGTATAACACTTTTTCAACTTTTGTAAGAATTTGAAAAAGTTCCATGTGTTGTGAAAAAATATGCATTGATTCTCAAGAGAACACCTGAGAAATTAGAAATACAAAGGGGTTTAAGTTGCAAAAGGGTTTCCTGGGAAACATAAAATAAATCACTTGTTATATGTTGAAGCTTTAAAATTTTTCTCTTTGAGACTAGAGCTTAAGAGTGACTACACATGAGACATCCATTAAATACTTTACTGCAAGTATTAGCCAGGGCAATAAAAAAGGAGGAAAATAAGAAAAAGTAGACAAATTTGGAAAAAAAAAAAAGATTTCTTCCATTGTTTACAAATGATGTAAATGAGTAAGCTAGAGCAAAGCCAATAGAAAATAATTTAATTTGAAATATAGTATAATAATCTTAAGATATAAAATTAAGAGAAACATAATTTAATTTAAAACACATCAACAGAAAATAATTTAATTTAAAATATAGCATAATAATTTTAATATATAAAATTAATACAGAAAAGGCTATTATAATCCTGTAATTCATATATACCAATAACAAAAATGAAAGGTATTAAAATTTTAGCACCATCTTTTTCAAGTGCATAGAAAGATGAGAACATTTACTGCAATAATTTTAAATTATTATTAAAAAGGGGAAAAAAGGAAGCTATAATATTGATTATCATTTATTTTCTTAGTGTGGAAAATTTACTCTTATATAACTATTGATTCTATCAAAATTTTCTATTTTACAATTTCTGTAGTCCTTACAAACTGATCCTACAATTTGTAGAAAATCTTTAAGAACCAAGAATACTCAAAACTTTCCCTTGAGGAAAAAAGAGATTAGAGACATAGTCACATACTTGTGTAAAATATCATAAGATTATAATGAGTCATCCACTGTTTTATTCATGTAGAGATATCAATTAGGTCAGTGAACAAGACTACAAGAAGCAAAAAATCACACATAATATATTAGCAGATGTCTTTGTTACTTTTCTCTCAGTGCTGAGACAAAATGCCCAACACCCAGAATTGAGGAGGGAAAGGTTTATTTAGCTCACAGTTTGTGGAGGTTTCAGTCTATAATCAGCTGGCTCCAAGGCAGGGTGGCAGGGCACAGGGGCAACACTTCAAGGCGGCACAAGACAGCAAAAGCAGCAAGAGCAAAAAGGGGAGGAAACAAGCAGCCTCTTTTCCCCCCTTATATTGTACGATATTGCACGCCGGCTGTCTGCCCAGGCCCACACCATCTCAGTGTCATCCTCTCGCACAGGCTCAGGATGCAGAACTGCTGAGTCACTCAGCCAAGCCTCTAGACTCCTCATGTTAACATAGTGCGTCAACCATAACAACAGGTTAATATTAGTCTTTTAGAGATACCACAGCACAAACATTTATTGTCTCACCATTCTTGAGGCTATAAATCTCTTATCAAGCTGCTGACAGCTCCACACTTCCCTTGAATCTTGTACAGGAATACTTCCCTGTGTCTCTCTGCTGCCTTGTGCTGTGCTGACAGTCCTTGGTTTTCCTTGGTCTGTAGATGTTTCTCTTCTGTCTTTCTACTTCGTATAACATATTCCTTACATGTCTCTGTCTCTTCACATGACCATCTTCTTATGATAACAGTCATATCAGATTAGTGGCCCAATCTACTCCACTGGAATTTCATCTTTATTAATCACATCTGTAATAAACACATTTTCAAAGGTGTTTACAGTTTTGGGGCACTCAGAGGTAGCACTTTAACATGTTGTTATTTTACCATACAAAACACTATGGCAGATACGATAGCATGGGTTCATGAAAAATAATGGAATTTTTGAGTGAAAAAGTTTAAATAATTATATTTATACAGATTACAAATAAAATGGGTTCCCATATTCATACACACACACACATACACACACGCACATACGCACACACACACACACAACCTCTCAAATAACTCAAAGTAGATTTTAGATTTAACACTCCAAGTAAAAACTATATATCTGCTTAATGTACAGTTAATTGAGTATTGTTTATTTTCTGATCTCATTACATGCTGTTATCACTACTTTTTTTTTTTTTTTTTTTTTTTTTTTTTTTTTTTTTTTTTTTTTTTTTTTTTTTTTTTTTTTTTTTTTTTTTTTTTTTTTTTTTGGCGGTACTGGGGATCGAACTCAGGACCCTGCGCTTGCTAGGCAGGCGCTTATTCCACTGAGCTATATCCCCAGCCCTCATGCTGTTATCACAAAACAAATCTCATAATTAACTTTTGAGGAGAATTATAATTTTAAAAACTATAAATTTTTATGCCATCAAGGAGAATATCTTAATAAAATAAGTGTGGGAAAAATGCACACAAAGTTACTCAAATAGGAAAAGATAGATTACCAGTGTATCTTGAAGGCCTTCTGAAAAGAAATTCATATAGGTATAAATGTCCTTCACTTGATTTTACTTTATGAATTACTAATGATACCTGAAGTGAAAGTATTATAATACACCAGAAGAGTAGTTAGACCTTGATACACATTACATTTACTGCTATGTAAGAGTAGACCTCATCCTTGGAAACTCACTCAATCTTTTGGTGTATGTTTAAAATACCACCACCAGCACTTAGCAAAGACTATATATGTCAGTACTATGCAGATCATAGCACAAGAATGGTTTTAAAAAGCTAACTTAATGCTATTTCTATGTGTAATCAAATTATTCATAGGTGTATTAAATTATTATAATCAATAATTACTAAGAGTTTGTGTCTCCTGTTCTCACACATTAATTAAGATCTAAGGCAATGGGTGCTATTTAGAATTAAGTAAATAATCCCAGAAAATGAGTTGTAAAGTGTTTGTTACAAAGAGACATGTCTAAAATTTTATTGTCTGGGTAGTTCCCCTTAGAAGACTAACTGTGGGACAGTTTGTGCCTTCCAACCCTAAGCATGTGTTGTGGTTTGGGAGTTATTTGCAAGGGGAAACAATACAATATAGGACACATTTTATAAGATTATTTGTAACAGTCACCCATGGAATCACATACAAGAGAGTGCAGGAAATATGTCACACACTAAGGCCAAGGAATCCACCCAAGGGCCTGGGTCTCGTGGAAATGTCCTGTATGAGTCTAGCTGAATACCTAGAGCTCATAACAATGCCTTCCATGAGTCTACTGGAGGCCCAGAGCCCATGACAGTGTCTCATGCAGGCTTGTTTCACAGATCTGTGCTGGGAAGGCTCAAAGGTCAGTGGCAGAATATAGAAAATCTATGCTGGCAAGATGAAGGATCTGTGCTCGCAGGCTGAGGGCCCTACACTGGAGCCAGAAAACAATGCACAAGTAAGAACCAGAGCTCCCTGAAAGGTACCACAGCCATCCTCAGCAACAGTAAGGTCTTGTGATCCTCCAGTAATCAAGATGATGGAGTTCCCATCAGGAAGGTCAGCTCAGCAAGCTTCTCTAGGAAACTGAACTGTGCACCATCTTGCCCACTGGAACCAGGAAGTGATGCTCAGAGTGAAGATCAGAGCTTCCCTAAAGTGAACTGAAGCTATTCTGAATGCCAACAAGTCCTGAGATCCTTAGAGGAGGAAAACAGCCTAGTTCATCAGGAAAGCCAGCATGACGAGCTCCTCCAAAAGAATCTACAGCTCCTTACAGCTTCTACCAGCTACCGACAGTATTTTCTCAGCTCCCAACAACCTCACTTCTCCCCCTCTAGTTCTGCCCCTTACGCTGCTGGCAACAGTCCCCAGGCGGGCCTCCCACACCCAGCACCACACTTACTCAGTTCTGCTGGGGGTTATAAGATGACCACCAGTTATCAATCCACTACAGCATGTAACTATATTTGTAGAGGAATTTTGTTCAGAAAATGCCAAATTTCAAAAATATATTTTACATGAGTTGAAATTTTGTAAAATGGGAAAACATGAATATCATGATAATTTATGCACCAATCTGATTGAGCCAAGAGTTGCCTAGACATCAGAGTAATCACTACATTAGATATGTTTTGAATGAGGTTAAACTTAGAATCAGTAAACTGAATAAAGCAGATAGACTTTTATAATGAATTTGTCCATCATCTAATCCACTGAAGTCATTAACAGCATTAAGGGGTGGAGTAATAATTCTCTCTAACTCTGCCGCCCTGTCTTTGAGCTGGGACACTGGTTTTCTCTTACCTTGGGCAGCTAAGTTAGATAGAAATATTTTAGGCAGTCAGACAGGGCTAGGTGCTCAAAGTAGCCAGTATGGAAGACAAGATATCTTGCGACTGTGGGAGAGACAGGCACTTCCGCTATGGGCCAGACCTCAAGATAAAAGATAAAACAAATGCGCCACATACCTCCCTTCCGATGGACAGTAGGGACTGATGTCCTAATTAGGTAACAATCACTTTATAAAGGCCAGGAAGAGTCACTAACCAAAGCCCTTTCTGAAAAAGCCCCTGTTCTGTATTCCTGTCCGTTGTTCCTAAAATGCATTCTTCAGTTTTAGAGAACATGAAGTCATCCCAGATATCCAGCAGGTTGGGAGTTTCTTTCTCCTATGTCAGTATGGCAATTAACATAAATATTTACCAGAGGATGTGCTGATAGGCAAGCCGAAGAGGTAGCCAGAGCACAGACAGCCAGGATTCCTGTGCCTCTCTCTCCTATTTCCTGTACAATACAAAGGAGACAAGGGATGAGGACCTAGAATAAGAGAAAACACTTATTTAGTATAGAAAACTACATATATAAAAGTACATATACATTACTCCACTAGATACACACACCTGCTTATTTAATCACTAACTCTACGCTGCCTTCTTATAAGTTTCCCCCATTTATACATCACAAAGGGGTGGGAGGGAGCCAAAAGAAGCCCAATAGAGGGAACATATACACCAGCAAAGGTGCTGCTTAAGGCTTTGGGTTGCCTGAAGACACCCTATTGGGCCGGTGAGAGTGTGACAAGCTCCAGAAAGGAAGGGTCACTGTCCTCCTGAAAGCCAGGAACCTTCGGGCTGTCCATCTGACCCCTTGCCCTCTCTCAGAACAGCTTGTGTCTGTCTGCTTTTTTCCTCCTTATAAAGAGGTCATCTTCCTTTATGCAACTGTGTCTCTCTAATTTTATCATTTTCTTTGATTGTGGGTAGCTGCCTACCTAGGTGAGACACAACTGTCTCATTTCCACTCGATGTCAAAATCACATAAAGTACTTCAGAAATGTTTCCAAGTCTAAATACTTCTGTGAACCTTTAGAGATCACTTAGAATGTTTGTTCAAAAAAAAAGATATTTTATTATTAGCTTCATTCTTCTACATCTAATATTTTAAACACTGGTCATGAAATGATACCATAAAAAGTTGTATATTTCTCCTATTTGCAACTTGAGAGGCTTAGGTGCTTCCTAGCGAATTAGGAAAACACATTCTGGGTGTGTCTGAGTGAACCCTGGAGGCATGACCCTGGTTTAATATCTGTCTCTTGCTTCTTCCTTTCTGGCTTGACTTCTGTGCTCTGCTTCCTGGCTGTGAAAAGGGCAGTTTTGCTGTCATGTCTTTCTGTCATGACACTCTTTCCTTGAAGTCTGCTGACCCTGAGCCAAATTAAACTTTTCCTCCTTTAACATGTGTCCCGGTCACAGAAAGCTGGCCAATGTATCTGTCCTCTCTTCACACTTGAGTGAGAAAATCCATGCTCACTCAAGAAAATAATCATTGTTAAATGTGTCAAACATATGGATTTTGAGGAAAAAATGAAAGGGCTCAATATATTAGCATCTTACATAACTGTTATTTTGCTTGGACTGTCATGGCAGAGGACTACATGCTCAATAACTTACATCACAGAAATTTATTGTGTAACAGGTCTAGAAGTCAGAAGTCCAATAACAAGATTTTGGCAAATTTCTTCCTTTCCTTCCCTCCTTCCTTCCTTCCTTCCTTCCTTCCTTCCTTCCTTCCTTCCTTCCTTCCTTCCTTCATTTCTCTGAGGGCTATGAGAGAATATCTGCTTGTAAATCTCTCCTCATTCCTCATCACTTGCTGTCAAATTTTGATATTCCTGGGCTTGGAGACACAACCGAGCTCTGCCTTACCTGTCACTGTGGTATTCTCATGTCCGTGTATGTCTCTAGTTTTACTTTTCATAGGATACCATGTGGGTTCTGTGTTGGATTAGATTCACCCTTTTCCAGCATGACCTCATCAGAATTTAACTAATTATCTCCATGGCAACCCTGTTTACAAATACATTCTTGGGGATGGGGCTTAGCAGTACCACTTAGGAATATCTGAGAAAACAATTTAACTTATAACAGTAACATTCAAATAATTCTTTAAATTTTGCTAACCACATTCAACCTATTGGAGATACAAGATTAATCTAGAAATATAGTGAGCACTTGAAAGTGAATGTTTTCCCACAACAGGGTTTTGTGTCCTCAAGCTGCATTCACTTGTTTTCTATTAACAGAAATGAGAAGGTCGTGGTATGTGTCTCACACAACAAAGGCAGTGATTAAAAAAAAAAAACAAAAACTGCTCACTGACTCACCACAGACAATGAGGTCAAAGAGAAAAGCTAAAGCACTGTTAGAGTGCCATTAAATAATAATCTGTCTCAACCTTCCATCTGCGGAAGATATATGAGCAGTTTGTTGTTCTGTACAATGTTGGAATTTCACAGGCAAGTTAAGTAAGTTATTGGAGTTATCTTAAATAGAGCATTTTCAAAGCTTTGCATGTGATTACTCAATTTGATTATTTTTAGCTATTGTGTAAGAAACAAAAATGATTTCAAAGTAACCCAAGTTAAATAAACCCCTTCAGGAACATATAATTGAAAAGAGCAAAGGCACAGAATCCAGGAAAACTATGCAATTTCTATGATACGTTAATGTTGTTTCCTTTAGCTGCAAATTTATTTGAGGCAGAAAACTCAAGAGCCAACTCTCAGAACTCTAAATGACCAAAGCTGGGACAACTCTCCAAACAAAGTAAGTAAACCAGTATTGGTTTATAATCTAAAATATAGAAAAAATATACAAAAGGCTACACTGACCTAAGTGCCAAAATAATTAAATAAATGGACAAAATTACCCAGTTCTCCTGTCCAGAAAAATTTCAAATAACTATTCTAGCTTATTTATGTTACTACACATAGAAATTCAAACATAGGTTGCTTTAGAAAAAAAAATCTAGATAGAGCCAGGGCTTCCTTCTGTTCTAAAAGCTCTAAGGTGAATGTTTTTTCTAGCCTTTACCAGCTTCAAGAAAGCACCCACGCATCTTGGATCATGCAGCCATGCTTCATGTTCAGAGGATGTAACCTCTTATCTCACCATTTTACACTACGTCCAACCTATTGAAGACCTTTTCTGCCTGATATGTCTTCAGGAAACAATTTGACCAAAGTAAGGAATAATTTCACAAATGTTTCCATGGTGTATTCTTTTTTTTTTTTTTTTACCATCACTGATTATCGGACACCCAGAGCAAGTGACAGGCCCTGACAAACAATCCTACAGCAGCCTATTTCAAAGCCAAAGAATTTGTTGGCCCTTTAAGAAAAAAACATATGGATCCTGCTCTAGCAATCATTTATCCTTTCACTAAAAAATGCAGCACAAACAGTAAAAAAAATTATATCCTAGGTTCTTCTATGTATATATACATTTCTGAAATATTTCATTTCTATAGGGCTACAACTAGTCCAAGATGACACATATTAGTTGTCAGGTTTCATTTTTTTCCATAGTGCTATTGTAGTAATCTCCACACTATCAGAGAGGTTGCTAAAACCCCTATTTTAGATGAATTAACAATAGGAAGAATGGTTTCTGGAAAAAAGACTTTTAAAAAAATTACACAAGTTCTAAAAGGTGTTGTGTATTTCTGAGACATGTTATTCCTATATGTCATAGTTACAGATACATATTCTGTGGAGAAACTTGATGATTCACGCCTGTGCCCTTTCTGTGCTAACAGATGTTGAAGGTAATTCAAGGAGTCCTGGAACTGCCTCTGCCCAGGAACACCTTCAACATGATTCATTGACTGGGGAAAACTTACTATAAAAATGTGTGCTCTCTCTCCCCACTGAAAACCATTAGTGATAATTATGTGTCTATGTGTGGGTGATGTGTGTAATATATATGTATGAAATATACATATTTTCCTAGCCTTGTAACTAGACAGCATAATGCTTTTAATAGTACTTTGTAGTTGACTGGTAATAGTATTTAGAACTCCGCATTTGTCATAACCTTATTTTGTTTGTCTTGAATGATTTCTATATTACTGACATTCAGAAGGGATAATCAGTATTCATTCATTTTATGTGAATAAAAAAGGCCATTTAAATCAGAAAGAACACCAAACTCCGTTCAATATTGGTTGCTAATTTCTTCTTTTAATGAGTCCAGGGTGATAGTTGTACCTCTAAGGACAGCACTTCTTTTCCTTTCTGAAAATCCTTAATTTAATAAAGTGAGTCATTTTTCAGTTCTCTTACTTGAAATCAGAAGACTGCATATGGGTTCCTTTCCTTTTCTTTTATGTCTGTAGCTCCTGGTTTGTTTAATCACGATGTGTTTTGTTTAATATTTCAGTGCTGTTTATTGAGACACCTTAATTTGATTGTTTCCTTTCGAGTTTGTCTTCACCAGGTGTTTCTTGACAGAGCACATTTCCCACAAGATAAAATTAAAGGTCTAATTAATGCCTTTAAGGACATCGGTGCACCATTCAGCACCTAATTTTCTGCAGGGGGCATAGTTAGGTGTGTAACTAGGTGGAACTCTGTGTGGAAGATTTCATTTGCATACAAAGCCCCTTTTATTTCTTCCTAAACACTCTGCAATTCAGACAAAGGACGCATTCACATTACTTGCTCCGCACTTTTCTAGCAAGCAGAGGAGTGCAGAAAATAAATACATCTAAGCCACATTTCATCAGAGCAGAAACAAAAATCCTATTAGATGAGGTATTGAAATATGAGGTCCATTTCTTTGGAACAGTGAGGGTAATACACAGCATTTGAAAATGGCGGGAGGAGGAGGGCTGCAGAGGCACTGCATGAAAAAAAGAATGCTTTGAAAAATCACATCTGAGATGTACAGAATCTTAAGAAAAATATGGCATCACATCAAGCACAAAAAGGAAAGCTAAATCACCAGCAGGCAAACGGCTGGCAGGGAGCTGGCCAGGAAACAAAACCCATTGATCTATCTTAAGGCTGCAAGGACTGGGAAAGTGACCATCTGTATAATGCTAGGACAATGTGTCTAATCTCATTTCATTTTATTTTCAATCTGTTTAGGAGCACAGATACTGTAGATATCTTAAATATTATCACTAATAAAATGCTGGCTACATTATCAGATCAAATCTATTAAAAATCACATTTCCTTCAAGTGTCCTCAAAAACGTGATTTGTCAGAGACGGAGATAAAATATTAGCTCTGATTTTACTTCTGTACAAAACCATAATCTTTAACAGAACTTCACATTTCAAATGGACAACAGATATTTCCTTTACATTTGTGAAATGCTGGTGCGCATTGAAGCAAAGGTTGCTTTGGATGGAGACAAATGTGTAGAGATGTTAATCAAAGATCTGGTGGATATTAGTCAAGGATGTGGGCCTGCACTAAGTCTGAACTCAACTGCATTGGAACAAATGCCTGGAGAGTTTCTCAGGAGACAGTGTTGGCATACCCTAGGCTATCTGTTTCCTAATTGGTTACTCCACAGCAAGGAAAAGTAAACTTTCTTTTATCTTCATGAGAGGAGTAGTTTTCAACTAGGCATCCCACTTCAGTCAGGATCCTGTTCCTCACAGCAGCTAGGAGATAGAGAGACTTTATTTCTTAGGTGATTCTACTTTGGAGGGGTGGCTGCCAAGTCTTTGAAAAGACTGTCCTAGGTTAACTCTGGCAAGAAGAGTTTTACAAGATTTACTTCTCACAGGGTCAGTGAAAGAATGTTTAACTACAGGCTACCCCTACTAAATGCTGTAAGAAAAGTAGGAGAGGACCAGCGGAAGAAAGTTCAGTCACTAAATGTTCGAGGGAGTGGGTTAATGGTTTGTGTTTTGCTTTGTTTTGTGAGGTGCTGGGGATGGAAGCAAGGCCTCATTCCAGGCAACTGTGTTAGCGCTGAGTTTAATCCCAGTACTGCAAAAAATACTTAAATTGAATTAAATAAAGTTTAGTCAAGCTGAAGGGAACTTTAAATCCTTGTTGACCACTTAGAGAATACAATGTCTAAAGAAAACCATCAGACTCACTCTTCCAAATCTATTGTCATACCTAGAAATTCTGGAGGCCCTACTTTTTCATTTCCATTGTTAAAATAACAATTTCCTCTGAGACCTTCATTTATAATCATTTACTGTGTGAAATTATGTAAATACTAGGTCACATGGGGTAAAGCAGATTTTAAATTAGGAATTAAATATTAAAATGAAAATCACTGTCATCAGAACTATGAAGTAATGTAAATCTCAGGATGCCATACACTCTATTCCTCCTTCTGTCCTACATACATACCTATACTTTAGTTTATAACTGCATGTATGAAACTTAATGAGTAGAAGCCCATGAAGAGAATGTCAACTTGGAATTCTGTCTGTTAGGTAGAATGAATTACACAAGTTTTGACTTCCAGTGCAAAAGGAAATATGCATTTTCAAAAAGTATTTAGAATTTTAAGCATGGCTTGGTAGTGCATGGCTGTAACCCCAGCACTTGGGAGACTGAGGCAGGGGTTCGAGGCCAGCCTAGATCACACAGTGAGCTCAAAGCCAACATAAACTACAAAGTAAAACCCTGTCTCAAAACAAAACCAAAACTTACAATTTTAGAATAATAACAGTGGTGCTTTAACTCAAGTATAGGGCCACAGAAGCGAAAGAGGGTAGCAGCATAAATCTTGTGTGCATGGAACAAAGCTTTCTCAAATGCTAATTTTTCATTTCTATAATTCCTATGCACAGGTGATGTCCCTTCCCCAAATTTCTCTTAGCAGAGATTTGTCTTGTTTTACTACGAACTTTATGCTTTGTAATTGCTTTTTCTCTTCCTTGTTAGGTGGGTGTTGGGGACCACTGCAAAGTGGCTCTGAGCAGGATTTAATATTAACCAATTGGCTTTTCACATTTACTTGGGAGTTGTCTGAAGCTTAGGCATCTTGTCTGCAGATGGGCAGCTGATTCATAGTAAATGAACCTCTATCAGTCACTGGTCACTACTGAGGCCTTTATTGGCCTGTGAAACTGTGATGCCTCACAGACAAGGTGACTGCAGTCAAGAACCCCTGGCTCCCATCCCTATTAACTTCTAGAAAACTATGGCTGCAGGCATCTCAGCTCTGCTGTGAAGACCTTCCAGGAGATAACATAGTACTCCTAAATTAACATAATATTACTTAGAGGAGTACTTGAAAGGATTCCCAAGGCCTGCCCAGATTCCTGCATTTTTTTCAGTATTCCCCCTCCCTTATTTGTAAACCTAATAAATAGGGGCGACCCAGAAAAGTCTTTGGCTAATGTAGAAGATGGAAAAACAATTAGTCCCTCTTGGACGCACTGAAATCATATTCCATTGTCTCATTTTTTGTTTACACCCTCATCCATCCACTCACTTGGGAGATTGCGGGCCTGATCAGCCTGCAATAACTTATGGTTATTCAACCCTGTTTTCGATTGATGGGATTTGAGAACAGAGCACAGCTCATACAGACATGCATTGCTTAACTATGTGGTAAGTTTTTTTTTTTTTTTTTCTATGTGGTAAGTTTTGAGAAATGCATTCTGATATGATTTAGGTCTAACACATTTCCACAAAGCCCCATGTGTTTGAATGTGTTTGGTCTCACCTCAATCTATCTGCTCATTTCTAATTTACCCCTTAGTTCCATAGATAACCATCTTATCACTTCTGCATACATCTTTCTGGAGTTCTATGAAAATGTACACAAACATAGTTTGATTTTTTCCAGGATCTTCCTATTACAATGTAGCAATGAGTGATCTTACAGCTTGCTACTATAATGTAGAAATGAATGAACTTATAGCTAAACTATTATATGCATGAATATATATATGTAGGATAAATTCTGTAGTTTCTGAAGTCTTTTTTTCTTTCTCCTTTAATTTACACAATTCATGAAATAATTTTGCTTCTTTACTTTGTGAGACCATGCCACCTTTACCTGTCACTTATGTTCTGCAATGGATTGAGAGACTTTCCTTTCATAACTGTAAATTACTTCAATCCCTGGGATAAAGTGGAGGATGACCACTGGTATGGCTTGTGTGTGTGTGTGTGTGTGTGTGTGTGTGTGTGTATATATATATATTTCCCTAAGCTTCATGTGTTCCTAAGTGGGGCTTTTTGGAAGCAGCTGGATTTAAGGTATGTGAATATGGATTTAAGGAATGTGACAACTAAATTAGTCCACTGATTGGTTCAGTGGATTGTTCTGGTTGTGAATAATGACAAAAGCCATCTTGGGTGTGGGTGGCATTATCCAATACACTTGTAGCTTGGATGAAATGATAGGAAAAGGGCTGCTTGCTGCTTGCTGCTTCCTGCCTGCTCTGCCATGGGCTGTTTCTCCTCTGACATGCCCCTCTGCTATGTGGCTCTACCTGCTAGCCAGCCAACTACAAACTGAAACCTTTGCAATTGTGAGCTAAAATAAACTTTTTTTTGCCTAAATTGTGGGTATCAGTTGTTCAAGCAGCACAAGACTAGCTAAGATACCTCTCTAAGTGCTACCACATTCACAAAGGAATTATTTTCTGTCATGAGTCAAATCTTAGACCCCAGATTCTTTTTTTGCCTCAGATTTTTTTTTGTTTGTTTGTTTGTTTTTTCTTTCTCCTGGAATTGACAATTTCTAGATGGAGACACCAAGGAAGATCTAGAAATAGACTTTGATACCTAAATAAAAATAATCACACTATCTGGTAAATTGTTACCTCTAGAATTCAGGTTTTGTGTGGATGCAATAAGGGTGGACAGTGTGGCAGAATCCTGGGAAGAAGTAGAGGTGTGAAATATGTATCTTCCACTGGCAAATGAGGAAGTGTGGGAAAGAAAAGATTTTCTTTTCCACTATCCAATCTATAAGAAAGGAATGCAATGAGTTGAATAATTTTATTTTGTTATTTCTTAACATATATATGCATGGAATATTTTGGAAACTCTCCACTAACATATACTTAGGTAGTTATTTGTTAAGGTTCACTCAAAGAAGAGAATCAACACAGAGTGTATGCATAATATACAAGGGATTTATTAGATTGGCTTATAGGATCAGAAGAGTCCTGATGGATGTCTTCAGAATCAGAGGCTGAAAAACCAAAAATGTCTCTCTGTGTGCTGGAGAGCTGGAGGATCCAGTAGCGGTCGAAGATTAAGGTCTGAAAGGACGCTGCAGAGTCACTGGTGTGAGTCTGTGTCAGAAATCCAGAGTCTGTGTTCGAGGGCTGCAAAGTCTGCAGTGGAAGCTTGGGAGAACTGGGACCAGCATTCAAAGGCAATGGTGGGCACTGGAGCTCCTCTGAGAAACGGGGGAAGACTTCTTTCTTTATTCTCAGCCTATTGTTTGCTGACGCCTTCAGCCAGGGACGATCCTCCCTCAGCATTCTTGCCCTTCCGGTCAGTCATCCGCAGACACATCCAGAAGTTAACTAATCTGGTAGGCCATTTTTACACAAGTCAAATTAACATATCACAATTAACAATAACAAGTATGTAAAACTAACTCTATTCAGACTTCCTTATTAAATCTCAATCCTATAGATCTTTAAACTATCACTTCTCTACTGCATTATTGAAGAAAACCATCACTTCTGGGTTTCTGCAGTGACGGGTGGCCCTTTCTTACTTTTGTACCTATGCTCACCTCATCCCCAGCTCATTCTTTACCCTATAATTCAAGATAATTTTGTAAAGCTAAGCTTATCATGAGACTCTCCTGGTGAAAATCCTGCTTCATCTCTCTTGGGATAAAATCGAAATTAGAATATTGCAAAAATAAAAGTGTATCTTGCATTCTCAGGTGTATGCAGAAAAGTGAATCCAGTGGTCAAGCTGTCAAAGATGATGAGGCCAGGCTTGGATGGTCCTCTTTTGAGGTGCTTATAACGTGTCCAGGGGCAGATCTCCAGCATTTGTTTATATGTGTCTTCATTTATCTCTCCTTTTCACAGGAGAATACTAATAACACTGCTGTTACCTGTCCCAGGAATGTTTCTCTACATTTAACAACGTAGAGAAAATGTTAATTCATAGGTAAAAGGCAATTTTAAAGCATTTCTGTCAGGCAGACCAAAGTGAAGTTGGCAAGTTATCTTAAGGGTGGGTCTTGGCCCTTCAAATCAGGCTGCTTGTATATTTTATACATGTGGTAAGAGGCACAAATTTCAGGGAAGCTGCTGTAAAATTCACCGTGGCTGAAACATGCAAATCAGCACGGAATATTTGCTGGTGGGTAAGTCAGAGCAGTGCCACTGATGCAACCTGTATATGCATATCTCACTGGTGACATTTTGAGCTCTGTTAATCAATTCCTATTTGAGATAAATGCATCTGCTTGTATCTTAAAAGACCGGATTCACAGAACCGTGACTAAGATATTTCATCGATGTTCTCCAAGGACTTTAAAAGACATAATGACAGGAAATTTACTAAATCCATACAGCTAACCTGAAGAAAAGGTTAAGAAAAATTCAGAAGCTTCTCTATCCTCCTGTATAGCCTGAAAATTTTAATAAACAATCCTCTAAATTGTCCACCAATTTCAAGACAGATGATTCATTGTAATGATGACCGTGTTAAACCAGACTTCTAAGAGATACTAATTTTTCGCCTACAAATAATGCAACTCAGAATATCAGTCTCCCACTGAATAGTCCCTTAAAATACTTAAGAAGCAGAGATTTTCTGCCTGGGCAAAGAAAAAGAAACAGAACAAACATATCAGATGAGAAAACACAAAGTGCAGGGATTTTTTATTTAGAAAGACACACTACAGACTATGGAACACAATTATGCTCAAAACTCCTAAGGGCTACTGATGACATCTTTACTTTAGATTGTTCTCTCCTAAATCATTGATAATAGAGGCCCCAGGCAGTGTAGAATAAACCCTGAAGCTCACTGTGCGTACACTCGAAGGGATTCCATTTCCACGCTTCAGTTAACAGAAGTGAAACTCGAGCCATGATTTGACTTACTGAAAACGCGCTCTTTTTGTGTTTTAAGCTCTTCTCTCCCATATATTTGCAATTATTTGGCCCTTAGCATCTCCTTGAAACTGTCCTCCTCCGCCAATTTCTCCTCTTGTTCCTGCTGACATTTTTTACTCCATAGCTCCTAGCTATCCCTCCACCACAAAGGAAGTTGAACCAACATCCAAAAATACCAGTTCCCAGGAGCTGTTAGTTCTGTGCTTAGAGTCTAAAACGTGTCTCAAGCCTGGGTAATAACTGAATTCATGAATCTCAATTCCCACATGACATTAATAGCAGCATAGAGCAGGAAGCAGAGTTATGTTAATTTCTGCAGGTAATGCGTGAAAGCAGATAGGGAAAGCTTGAAAGGTCAACATCTGCTGTCATGCAGGAGTGCTGCAAAATGTGATTGGCCAGTAAATGTCAACACCATGTTCTAAAATCTACATGCCACCCTTTCAATTTAATCTGAGTTTGCAGCCCGGCGAACAATCATGAAGCATGTTTCAAAAGCCCTTGAATTCTAAAATGGAATTTTGTGATTGCATTCCCATGGCAATAAGACACCTGTAAATTAGAAACTTGTCATTTAATCAGCATAAATGTAGGGATTTTGTGCAACCACTGTGCATTTTACTCATATCTATTTTCAAGGGAGGCAGAAGACCTCTTAATGATTATATACCATAACGGACTGCAGGTCTGACTGTTGCCATGGTATTATGTACTTCTTTTCTTTTATAGAAGTGACTGGAATGCAGAGCAGATAATGAATCTAATTGATTGTCCTCTGCTCCACGCAGATGTGCTTTATTTTCTTTCCTTTCTGTCCTTTTCCTTCCTTTGACTCCAGATTGGATTCACAGGTATGCATTTATACAGTGACAGGAACGTCTTTCATACAGAGCAACTCCCACCTTATAAAATGAAATAAATATAAAATGATCTGTTTTGAGAAATGTCTGTGGCAAAAAAGTGTATGTATAAAGAGCATAGAAGAAAACATTGAAATTCACCACACAAACTGTCAGATGAAATCAGTGAAGAGAGAAACAATAGGCTGCCTTTTAAAGGAGGATACAATTTGCAGACTCATAGACAGTGTCCGAGGTTATGAATAGGTGCTCTTCATTTAAACGTGGACTAATTTAGTGAATATCAGGTTTTCTATATGTTCAAATTCAGCACATTAGCAACATATTTGATACATAAATGGGCTATAAATTATCGATAACTATTATTAACATGCATTTGTCATCTAGAAACCAGAATAGCACAAAGAACAACATTCTGATATAATTGTCTTATTTTTATAGTCTGTGCAAACTGACAAAAATAGCATGTTTTAACAGAGGGCTTTAGCTTGTGTAATTAGGCAGAACCACAGATAGTTCCCTTCAGAGGTACACAGTCTCCAGCCATTCAAAGCTTTTATACTTATAGATGGAAATAGTAGAAAAGTAGTTCTAACAATTCTACATGTAATGATATCTGAGATTAAAATCTATAGAGAATGGATTTAGTCACCAGAGAGACTTGACCTGGGTCACATAGTCTAACGAGGAGCTTGGCTAGTTCTCAGATTTCCTGACTTCTCTTCAAATGTGCTTTCTCTTAATCAGGGTTTGGTGATATTTTTACACACCTCAGAATGACAATAAGTACATAAATTTTAAAAAGACCTATTTTTTTTTCTCCTGCTGAAAACCAAATGGATAGAGACACAGCCTCCAGTTGCTGTAGAATCTCCAGCTATGGTGATTCTGAGTGGTGTGCTCACATTTCATGTTAGGTACCCCTAATTTTAAATGTGTAGACTGAAAAATAGAATTTTATTTTGAAAGAAACAAATGATAAGATAAAAATTGGAATTAGGCTGTAACTCTGAATCCAATAATATTGACTTATCACATAATAATTAGATTGCTTTGAATATTTAAAATATAATCGAATGCTTCCCAAGTGAGATCAGATAAAGTCTAATTTCCTTTGTTTTGCTGGTATGCTGTTAAAGGCAGTGAAATGGTCAAAGATGACCATCTTTTATTCTGCCCTAATCTCCATCAAACACATAGTGTAGTGGGCTTCTATTTTCTTCTTTAATCTTGGGTGATTTTCAGTACTGTAAGAAAGCATTATCCCAACGGTGAAGATGGTCGCTAGCTCTTTATGTTGTGGGAGGGCCCTTGTGCCAGATGGGTCACACTATCAACAGTGTGTGCAATTCAAGAGCACTGACCAGTGAGGACTTCACGTTCCCTTCACAGTCAGGTAGCACAGAAACTTCCACACTTAAAACAAGAAAATAAATAAATGAAATTTGAATTCACAATGATTCTAAGTAGACCAGGGCACAGCTGAACAGTTTCCAAAGTGAAAACTATGCGCCAAGTCCTGTTAGCCACCAAAGACGTAAGTGACCTAACTATATTTATTTCCTTTTAGCAATTTGAAAAATGATTAGAAAAAAATTCTACTGAAAGTTTTGTAATTTAAGAGGGTCCTGGGTAATCTTATTTTAAAAATTATGAAAGCCTGTCAGTTCCTGAAATTTTCAGATGTAGCACTATGTGTTTTTTCTTTGTGTGGCATAATGCTTATTAACACACTACGCAATTTGATGTGAAATATTTTCAATACTTTGTAATACTTTGTTATTTTTTTCCTACGTACCGGCAGTTGGTAAATTTGTGTCATCATCAGTGCTTCTTTAAGGCCTGTAATGCACTGTCCATATGAAATGGATCTCTGGATCTCTTCCAAGAGCTTCATACTTATATGCAAAATGAAACTTAGGGCTCTGCACCCGTCTCTACTTGGGGATATGTTTTATCAGTTACTGACGGGGGAGCGTACATGGAGGCAAGTAACTGGAGTCTGCTGCGCTTCCCTGTCCCTGTGTCACTCTCCAGTGTTAATGCTAGCAAAACCCTCCATCAGAAATACCTTTGTTACTGCTCACTTTTCTTCCTCTCCCTAGTTTAGTATTAACATCCATTAACTACAGAAATCACGATGATGACAGCAACGCCGATGCTTCCTTCTAAATTAATCCCTGCGAGAGGTGAAATGTAATTGTTGAGTACAACCACGTCTATTATACAGATAACAAAGGACCGGTTGAAAGTAAGCCAAGAGACATTTTCCTGTAGGTGAGAGCAAAAACGAAGGAGGCAAAAGAAAGACCTCATTTAGGTTAAAGTCATCCTTGATGGTTTTAAAAGCCTGTGAGTATTTTAAGCAAATTAAGAGGCATCCAAATCTTGATTTGAGCCTCAGCAACCAATCAGCAGCATCTCATCACTGCAGTTCCTGGCATTCATGGCAAGTACTAGATAAAATAAATTGATATATTTTTATTTTGGTATTTGTTCTTTTTAACAGCTACTACATATCTTCTTTTTCTCCAGTCATAATTCTTTTGAAACTCACCTGGATGATACTTTCCTAGAAAAGAAACAGGTGCGTTACCTGTTTTGTTTCCCACCTGACTACCATTATTTATAAGCACCCTTTGTCTCTGGAGATATTAAAAGCTACTGTAGGAATTTACCATGAGAGAGGATCAGAGCTCCACCTGTCCCTATAGAATATAGAGTACCGCATGCTCCCACATATCATGGATTAGTTTTAAAATAGGAATATATTTTGAAACAACAATCTTTTGGGGACTTCTACACAATGAATATTTCTTCTTTTACCACAGCAGAGACTGTTGGTTATTTACTATATCTTCTAAGGAGTAGTAAAAGGAGGTTAAATTAGATATGCTTAAGAAGAAACCACGAAGTTAGTCCATCCATTGGGGTGCTGAGATACAGACCCTCTTTGAGAGCATAATATTAAGTGAAATAAATAAGACACAGAAGCTTAAATATTGCATGACTTCTTCTACATGAAAAACTCAGAATGAAAATTTAAAAAAATAAATATAGGTAGACAGTAAGCAGCGCTTTTTTAAATGGGAAGGGGAATAAGGATGGAGGAAGGAAGACAGGAAGGGAAGTAACTGGGGTGACCAAAAAAAAAGGAAGGACAAAATGGGAAAATAGCTTTTGCAAGTGGAAAGTGGACCAAGAGTCAGAAAGAGTAAGGAAGGGAGGGAGGGGTCGGGGTGCAAACAGAGTTAAGACACGTCTTGTACATGGACCAACTCCACACGCTGGATATAATCACTGTGCACTGCGAACTATAGTAAGGAAATGTTTTCAAAACAAGAGCCATACTAAGAAAGCATATTTTACAGTAAGGCAAAAAATCTTGAAGCAGACTAGATTCAGTTAACAGTTTGTAACAAACCTATGGCTTTGTAACTACCTTACATAAAATTATCTCATCAAATATGTGTTAAAATCAATGACAAAGATAAGATGATAGAATCAGGTTAAATAGTGTACCTTTGTAATATAGCGTTCTAAATAATCAAAATGTTTAAAATTCAAAATTTGACATGGAAACGTCATTAGACAAGTTTTCCAAGAGTCATTTATTTCTCACAGAGTGTTCAGCTTATTTTGTGAGTTAATTTGAATGTGGTCTTTTATTGAGTGAAATGTCTTTCAGAGAAGCACCGACACAATCACCCACACATATCTCCTGCTTAAACAGGAAGGGACAGTGACCCCAGTTTACACTACATTAGCTACCTTTTTAATCTTCTACAGTTCCGAAACATTTTCAAGAAGGCTGTCTCTCCTCTTCGAGCAGCAAAGATTGAAGGGATCTCCTACCTTCGCTGATGATAAGAAGGAAGAGATAAACCAGAGAAGTCATTCTTGCCTTAGGGATTCACCTGCTAAACTGCTGCTTAAAGAGTACTGTCAATAAGGTAACTTCTTTACTGTCTGGAGCAATTCTCTACTGGTGGGGAGAGGGACAAGATGAACTAATAGATCTTTCTACGTCTCAAGAACCTAAGTTCCTTTCAGAGAATTTTGACTGGAGAAGAGAAACTGTTTAGGGGCTGTCCACAAATTTTTACCTTGAAAAACGCTGTTTCTTCCTCTCTCTTTTTTTTTTTTAGAGTGTTTTAAATTCTTAAAAAGCATCTTCCTGTATGCACTTATTGGGTTACTGTTTTGTTTGAAAATAATGGTGAATATTAAGAAAAAATGACTTAGAAACAATCGATGGACAAAGACGATTTCTTGGACAAGATGTTTGTTTTCTGGTCCTCTTGCTACCATAAGGGCAAAACTTTGCACCTTTTGTTCTTCTTTTAGTCAACAGACAGTCACAGTGAATTAGTTAAAAGACTTTGCTTTACTTCATCTACAGTTTTTAAATCAGTATTCTCAACCTGCTCATGGTGACCTTCACAATTAGCAGTAACCTCACACAGCCCCAGCATCTTCACCTGCAAATTGTGGTCAATAGCTGTACCTACCTTCTGTGATTGTTGTGAGGAATGAATGTGTCCATGCATGCAAAACATCTGGAATAGCATCTGGCACATGCTGTGTGTGTGTGTGTGTGTGTGTGTGTGTGTGTGTATGTTAGTGTGCACGTGCACACATGCTTCTGTTACTGTTATTACAATGATGACAGTTATGTGGCACTTATTCAATGCACTCTTCTGAAAATATGAAATTATTCTCCAGTTACATACATCTGAGCCATTTTAGGGTTCCACATTGGGTGCTTTCAGCATTAACCTGGCACTCTTAGCACAGTGCTTGAAATAGGAAAGTTACATAAATGACTTTGTAATTCTAAACAATGAAGTAACATTGCATATGTAAGGGATGTAATAGTTGTGTGTCACCACAGCTATTTTCTAGCATGGTATTTCTCTAATACTGTGGGCAGGGTAACTAACAAGATCTAGTACATAGTGAGAAGCAAGATTAAGTTGATTTTGAAAAGGTTGTGTTTTCAGGGCTTTCAGAGATATATTCTGATTAACTTGATATAATATTTGTAATGATTTACAAACTTTTCCTATACTTCCAGTAACTTAAATGCAGTTGATCAGCAGAACTAAAACTTTGCTGCACCAATGATGTCTTCCTCACAGGTGCTTATGGGAATGTGACTATTCTTGCGTTCTCTGAACTCTCAGATTCCCAGATGCACAACTGCTTGTGCTACTGTCTTGTTTAGGGACTGGGTATCTTATTAATTAGACTACTAAGCACTTAAAACTAACTGTAATATTTCCTCATTCTTTGTAATTCTCTGGCATAGAGTGGATTTCCATTAAATTAGTGTAGAAGGAATGAATAAATAAATGTCATCTGTCACTCAAAATTGATCTTTAAGACTATTTATTCTCCCAATAAGATGATGATACTGTATTCTGTCTTTGCAGCTATGATTGAGAGAAGAGAAAAGTGAAATGATAGCACATAACTTGGTGAGTATGAAGTTATGTTCCAGAACCGGGATTCATCTTTCAAGTTCTTCAGCTTTCACAGATCTTACATACAGTCACATTCTCAGTATATAAAAATGGCCACACATCATGGAAATCAAGTCTTTTGTTGCTAAATAATTTGCCATCTCAAATCTTTTATTAAATAATTGAATGAGAGATCTCAGTGCACACTGGCAAAATCCCACTAATACTACATATATAAAATATAGCAAACAGATGAGTTATATTTAGACAGCATTTCTATATTATTAGTGATTGTGCATTTACATCGCCTATAGTTATTTTGCTTGCTCATTATAAAATTATAACAAAAATTCTTTGCATTGTTCTAGCACTTTTTTCCCTATGCTCTTCAAATATTAAGAGAATGGTGCTATGGAGGTGTAAGTAACTAACATTCTGTTTTCTTTGAGAAGTAAAATTTGAAAAGGAAAGACTTGGATAAGTGTACTGGAGTTGAAAATTCTGTACATAGAAAATCCTTTCTAGCTCAGGTATCTCTGAGAGAGAGAAAAGAAAAAAAACTCTTGAGAAAAATTCTTCCTGTCTTTGCCCCGAAGGAAATAAAGTTCCAATGACAGCCACCTAATCTAATAACATCTCACACTGCTGTCAGATGTGCGTCTTGCAGGTGGACAGGCTTTCTGCATTCTTACTCCTTTCACTGATTCATGTTACCCTCTGTTCCCTGTTGGTGTCTATTGAAAAGTTGCAATTTTAGCATTAATTTCTCTAATACTCTTTTCTTTTCTCCTTCCAGTGATCCACAGTTATGTGCCAAGTCAATAGAGCGAAGAGAGTTTAATCCTTGCCTTGGCTTGGTTACCTTGCTAATCACCAGCAGTATTTAGAAAACACGACACTTTGATCCCTTTCTTGATGTAATTAGGTGAGCAATTCTTATGCTGATCTGCTTATTATTAATTCCACTCAATTCCTCCTCGTTTCCCCCATTCTCATCCTGCCTGGTGCCACCGCCCCCGAAGTTAACCATGGCAGAAGTGGGACATCTGCTCAGAAAAACATTTAGATCGCTAATGACTCTTTTTAACATCTGTCATACTGCTGCTGAGCAGTTGTTGTTTCTTTAAGGAGTTTCCAGGGAGGAGACCTGTGTCACCTAAATAGTGATACTTTTTGAAAGTGGAAAGCCCCGTGCCTCTGGGAGCCGTCCAGAAGCGCTACTGTGTCCGTACATAAACTTAATGCTTCCAGTCCTACCTTTATTCTTTGTCCTCTGCAATATTTCTGATCAGAGTACTTTGTGTCTAGTTATTGTAATACCTAATAGAATATTTTTGTCTTCTCTTTCCATTGTTCATTACAATCACACTTTTAAAGAGAAAGACTAAGAACAAAACCTATTTCATGTCTACTATTGAACTTAATGGGAACATTTCATCAAAAAATTTAAATGGGCTTTGATAGCAACAACTCAATCTGTATGATAATTCACAATAAGAGAATGATTTGCGCATATGGGTAGGCATCAATATTTTATTTTTATCTCTGAAAATAAATGTATACTCATTCACAAATATTTTGAAAGAGAAGAAATAAAGATGAATTTTAAAAAGAAAATGTTTTCTTAAGATGTCCTAGAAATTCTCTTCTCTCTCTCTCTCTCTAGATAGATATATAGATAGATATAGGTATATATATATATATATATATATATATATATATTCACATATTTAGACTATAGGAGACTAGAACTTACTGTTTTAAAAAGATGCAATTCACATAAGAATTTCTCTGGTAATTCCAAGCGTGACAAAATATCTGAAAGTAGTTTCCGAAAGTCAGTCTTGCCATAAAGAACCTGGCATCTGCAAAGGACTTGAAAACAAATTCGAGAAAACTGTGTTTTGATAATTCATTTTGCTTTCAGTTTTAGATTTGGCAGAACCTAATACTTAAGGGAATTCTCCCTTAACTTCTATTTACCGGTGGACTTTTCCCACACATCAGTAAGTTCAGACGACACGCAACACAGCCCAGACGCGCGGCAGCTTTCGCACTCTTCTCAGGCTGCTGTTCCTCGTTGTCTTTGCTCTGCAGAAAGCCCTACTGCAATCTCTGGTGGGTGAGTCAGTTCTGATTACGGGGGGAAATAATCTAGTCTTTAAAGGACTTTACATGAAGAATATCTTTCACTTTGCATAGCAAATCAAAACACGGAGATCAAGGATGTAAGTTGGTTATTATTTTTCCTTTGATGCCTCCAGGCCCTTTTTAAAATCACCTTATGAAACTTCAAGTTGAATGTAAAAACCATAAAAGTGAAAATATTTAACTCAACTCTGGATTTGTCCAGATTTGGTCTTTTCACTTGAGGAGAAATAGGTGGGGTGTAAGTTTTCTGGTCTTTTCAATATTTTCTAAGGAATTTATTTATAAAGGCAAACGATTTATAATTTTTTGTTAAACAAAATTTAAAACATCTATTTACACATTTTTTCTGGAAGTAAAGTGCCCTTTTGCATCTCTTTATGCTATTTCATGCCTGTGCACTTAGCACAGGATTTAAGAGCTAAATGTTTGGGGCTTCTTTTTCCTTCTTACATGTTGTGTAAGTGACTTGTTACTGGATTAATAAGTCATTGAAATAAAAAATATTACTGCAGAAAAGAGATATTAATTGGCATAATAGATATAAATGATAGTTTAAATAAATCCCTCATTCCTACAAAAAGTAAAACTGGAGGATATTATTTGGATGGATTAAAAATGACCGCTAGTATTTCTGTGTGGCTAATTCTGAATAAAAAATTTTCCAACACTTAGGGGCATTATGTTTTTTCAAACGTATCAAAATTGCACTTCTTAAATAAGATTCTATTTGTTTACAACTTTAGATTCCTGTTCTAGAAAGTTAAACACCAGATCATTTCAATGTATCAGCTTTTAAATTTTAATTTGACAATATAATTTTAAACTTTTGAATTAAACTCAATGTAAATATTACTGAGCAATCTTTCCTCCATCATTTGACACATACTTCAGTCCAAGATAATTGTAACTCCTATTCAGTGAAGTGTTTCAGATCAGATATAAGAGACTGCACACAGTTTAAAGCAGTCTGATTCTACCTCGTCTACCAGTCAAGAAGTCTTCAAAGTTACATCTTTTTTTTGTCACTTCTTGCTTTTTTGTACCAGGAATCAAACTCAAGACCTTGCCCTTACCAGGCAGGTGCTTGTGCTACTGAGCTATCCCAGGTCCTGTTTGGTCACCTCTAAGACTTGCCTTCCTTTTTCCTTCCTTCCTTCCTCCTTTCCTTGTTTTCCTTTCCTTCCTTCTGTTTTTCCACCCTTCCTTGTTTTCTTCCTTCCATCTTTCTTCCTTTTGCTTTATTTCATAACAGTGCATATGCATCTCAGATTTAATAACTAATTACAGTATAATTGATACTATCTCTCAGTGAATACATGCACACAAAGATACGTCTCACAGTAATGACGTCTTGGAGTCAACAAACATGGTTCAGTAGGTACCAAAGAAAATATATTGAATTTTAGAAGAATACGTTGGTCAGATTATTCCTAATATGCCTTTCTAAGCAACAGTTCACATTCAATGCTTTTTATCCTTCTGAGTTACAATCAATCTAGGTCATTCACTAAAATTTTAAACTGCTTATTATGTGTTCTATTTCTCTTTCAAGTAATTCTCCAAATTGCATACTTAAGAGAGAAATCAGCTACTCAAAAGGGCAGAGGAATAGACTGTATTGATTACAGGATGAGATACAGCACAGTACTCAGTAATTTGTAGAACATCAGTGTGAGATACTCAAGGGCATTTTTATAGTATATGGGTATCCGAAGTCATCTAGCATGTGCTCAGAGGGTTTTTCAGTATTTAAATAGATTTCCCCAAATACTTTGAACTTTACAATTCTCCACTTAGAAAAACTTGCCTTATGCTTGAATGTAATATTCTGTCAGGATTTGGACAGCAAAATTTATGCCTAAGACATTTGTGTTATTTTACTTGAGCTTCCAGATACTCATCTAGCAAAGTATTAATTCCACAGCCTTAGGCACTCAATTGTCTCTCTTGCCTTTGTTACCATTGAGCAAAAAATGGAAGAGGTATATAAGTGCTGCTGCCCTGCGTGTGTGCTGTGTTCAAAACTCAGTGGCGTAAAACTTCCTGTTGGGATATAGCATTTTAGGAAATCTAACATCCGCAGCAAGGACAAGTATGCCGTTCATTAGCCTGTTTGTTATTCATTTGCAGGAAAAACCAAGGAATTGAAATTGGCAAGCACATTTATGCCTTTTGCCAACCTTTATGTCTTTGTATTCAAGGGAGATGTCAGCCTTTTCCATGTAGCACCACTCAGGATCCCCTGGGTATGCAACTGTCACCCTGGTGAGTCTCAGGTGTCTAGAAGTGCCTGGTTTTGCTAGCTTAAGTGTCAGGTACTCTATCTGAAAGCGAGTGCATATGTTTGATTGTGTTTACAACCCCACAAGAAACAGAGAATATTGCCAAGTGTGAATGTAATAAGCACACTTGACACAAAGCATAACTAGAACACCTACATAAACCACAAAGGAAGCACCAGCAATTGGCGTGTGGTGACTAGGCACTGTTTATTCGAGAATAAGCAATATTTTTAAAATTCAGTTTACTATTTCAACTCCTTGGAAAGTTCAAGATCATTACACACTTTTCTTGGACTGTTTACATTGTTTAATTCATTGTTCACATTTACAAAGCTGCCTTTATTATCATGCAGAAATAAAATGATAGCAAAAGTTTAAGAAGGGAGGCTGTCTTCAAAATATTCACTAGAGCAGAGACTGAGTAATATTCATTAGCTTCATAAAAATTGAGTAGAATTTTTAGTAGAACTTGTGTTCCCATACTTTACTTAAGGTTCTAAAATATAGTTTGAAAGGGACAGTCATACTGGCAAAGCATAAAGCAAATGCAGGGAAAATGAAATTGCTACTAAACCACTGCAGCTATGTTTATTTTATTCAATGTTCCAATTTGGGTGAAAACACAGTCAATTCTCAAGGTACACCTATTAGCAACATGGACTAAATAATCGGTGTTATTTCACTCAAATTTAAAGTTAGCCTGTTTTATGTCTTTGTTTGTACAGGAGCGGGGGAGCGGGGAGAATAAAAGCAAAGGCCAGTTCCGAAGCCAATCGAACGTTTTACTCCCACCTTGTGGCACTATGGCTGCATGGCTGTTTTTTTTTCAAAGTAAAAGAACTGAGTTTTGGTTGAGGATAACTTATTTTTACATCGTCTTAACTGCTCATGAAGGTAAGATTGATTAGGGAGAGGCACTGTCTGTCATTCACTAACCGTGTGGGTCTGTGAGGCAGCACATTTACAGAACGCAGATCAGCAAGGACTCATAAAGATCTTGCTACAAAATCGTATTCTTTTATGTGACTTGAACACAGACTTTCAAGAAATGTTGTAGGTTCCTCTTTTTTATTTATTTATTTATGTTTTTATTTGAAAGACAAAAGACACAAAAACAATACAGGAAATGCAAAATTATAGAGAAGATAGTAGGGAATTAGGACTGGATACTGTATTACCTAATATTATCTTCACATTTGTACTCAGTTATACAGATGATGGCTTGTTTGATTAATCAGTTTTCTCCACCCTCATCTCCGTTGTTCTACCACCCAATCAGTCATCTTCCCTCTGATAATAACTGTACATTTTGGTTTATTTACCCCCTCAGGATCTCACACTGGGAAGAGATATGGCTGCTTCAAATTAAACTGTAACAAATATGGGTGTACACAATTGCTATGGCAAGAGGTGGAGAAACAACCATGCTCAAAGACAGTAGATAGGCAGGGGCTCCCACTGACAAGCCCTCAAGGCCATCGGGGGTCCGGTCAAGTCGGCAGGGTTACCCAGAGAACACCCAGGCTTCACCTCGATACAGGGTGTCCAAAGGCCCAGTCGAATCCTCAGGGTTGCCCAAGCAGGCCACCAGGGTCCACCCCATTGCCACACTGCCAGGGCCCAGTGGAGTCCACAGGGTCACCCTCGTGGACCACGGGCTCTGCCCCATCACTGCACTGCCGTGGCCCAGGTCTTCAGGGTTCTCATATAGCCTGGAGGGAGCCCCTCACCCCGGAGGCTACTGAGCTCCCTGTCAAAGTCCCCAGGGTCCCCTTATAGGCCACTAGAGTCTCCCTGCTGGCCACCTATGACTCTTTGGAGGCTATCCCCACCCAGCTAGAGAACTGAGTCTGCACCCTAGTTTCAGGTCTTTGCCTCCTCCCACCTCTTGATCTCCAGTGTTGCTGTTCCCTACCCCTTGCAGCTAGACATTGGGTGCACTTATGATGCTGGGCACAAGTGGCGTGAGGTCTTTCCCACTTGTGCTCACTGTGGTAATTCAGGATGTGTACTAAGTTTAGTTATTAGTTCTAGAAAAGAATTGGAGGAGTTTCTCAGGTCTGCTGTATAGAGTATGTTGTTGTCTCTCAGACTCGAAGACTGCTGCTTTTCATGTAATTTATTGCTAAGGGTTCATATAAGGTTCATATATGCAAGCAGTATGAAGTCCCTCTTGGTACTCATATTAGTAGTTTAGGGTGAGTCCTGAAGCCCATGGATGCAGCCTGTTGCTGTCAG
Source organism: Dinomys branickii (assembly GCA_004027595.1). Taxonomy (NCBI): domain Eukaryota; kingdom Metazoa; phylum Chordata; class Mammalia; order Rodentia; family Dinomyidae; genus Dinomys; species Dinomys branickii. Next base: position 55,136 of record PVLD010007837.1, read on the forward strand.
GAACACATGTAGAGTGCTTGGACCACCAAGACTCAAGATGCTCAGAGAGGGAGCTGAAGCCCGGTAACTCAGCTCATGCTTCCTGCTTGGTGTTGGAGTGAGAAGGGCATGGGGCCATGTGATCCACCTCCATCTGCTGCTCTCTCTTATTGTTGTGCTCGAATTCCTGTTTGTTCTTTGACTGGATCCCTGGAAATTGCTGTGGCTCTGAGGTCACTGCCGCTGCTCTCTGCTGCTCTCTACTGGTAGTTGCGCACACAGTGGAGAGGTAGGAGGCCACAGCCTGGGGGCAGGCATAGAGGTAGATGTGGTGGGCTATGTACTGTTTGTTTGACTCTGCCTTCCTTCTGGGCACTGATTAGAAAGGTTGCTGCAGAGTGGGAATTCTGTTTTAGTGGCTGTTGTAACTTCTCATCCTCACACTGTTTCGATAACACTTCCAGACCGCTGCTGCCTCTTTTCCAGGCTGAATCTTCTCCTCTCCGGTCCTGGACCAGCTCTCGGAACTGCATTCTAACCTGGCCAAGTTGGGAGGTTCCCGTCATCCTGGGCCTCATGGGCCTCGAAAGCCGAAGCTGTGAGTGGCAGAATTAGGGAGCAGGCCGAGAGTGTGTTTGGAACAGTGACTCCCTCCTTCTCCACCCCCCTTCCTCTGACTGTGCCATGGCATCCCTCCAAGCCTTTCCTCCAGGAGAGGTCTTGTTTGCTCTTTCTGAGGGCTTCAGTTCTCATTTCAGATCTCATTTCAGATTTTCTGGGTTCAGGGTACACATTTTTCTCCTTCCTGTCTTTCTCATGTTGTTATATTCTAGGGTCTGGGTGGTGATCCTCCAGGAGGATCTTTCTCTGCTGCTTACCCGGTCACCATCTTCCCAAAAGTCCCTCTTTTTAAACAACTATACTAACTATCTCTGCACAAGAACATCAAAAATTATTTAAAATATCAAAATTATTTCACACACATACTTCAGACTGGAGCAAAACTATATCTTTTCACTGTGCATCCTTTAGAATTAAAAAAGAAAATCAGGCTAAGAAAGATAAAAGCTATCTCCAAGTACCATAAATCAGATTTTCTGGCAAAATTGTAAGAACAACAGAACTTGAATGCTTATGAGATTTTTCTTTCTCTTTTTCCTTCTCTTCTTCATTTCTGTGGATGGGGACAAATATTGAAAAGGTGCCTTAGATGCTAAGTTAAAAAAATAAATCTGCGAATGCTTTGATTTCCTTAAATTTCTCCTGAATCCACATTTTACTCTTCCAAACTCCCTGAAAATCTCCACCTCTCAGATAGTTTTCTTTCACCTGAATTTTATTATTTCTCCTTAAGTTTAACATCCGAATTGATCAGAAAGAAAACTGAGCTAGAATAAAACAAACACATGTTGCTGTCTGGACACAACCAACCTGAACCCAGGGACTCTCTCCCTTATTGCAGCAGAGTAGACTCAAAAGTACCTGTGAGTTCTTCACTCTTTGAATTTCATCTGTGCCTGGCAACTTCTGAAGATAGCCAACCATCTATTTTCCAAAGATTCCCACCACCAAAAGCTGTTCTCGTCTCAGAGCCCTCTAACATATGATCACTAGGCTCTGCCTACAGTTTGGGTCATCTTTACATTCAAACTTACCCCACCAAGTTCAGGGGATACAGTTAAATACGTTTTATTATTTTATAAATATAAGGAAGTACAAGTGAGAAACTAGCCAAATTTATAAAACAGAATTTCTAATTGATTTGAAAGTAGTTGTTCCTTTAAAAAAAAGTGCTAGAGAAACATATCTATCTAAAATTCTGAATAAATTCTGATATGTAAAATAACTCACAATTTTTATGCTTTTCAACTTATGAGGAGCATACATAATAATTTTTTGTTACAGTATATTTCAGACATCAGAATGTCAATATTATCTTAAATCAAAACTTTATTTTCACCCAGATATCTGACTACTTTTTGGTCCATAAAAAATTAATAGATAGAAATGTGCTTTATGCTACATAAATGATTGTGCTTTTGTATATTTAATTTATCCTATTAAATTGCAAAGCAATTCACCATCCTAATATTATTTTTAAATATAATTTTTAGTATTTAAAAATAGTTACAAAGGAAAGAAATACCTTCCAACTTCATAATTGATATTAATTTCAAAAATGCTAGTCACATAGCTGCTCAGCTTATCAAGTCAAGGGCATACAGAAGTCAAATAGACATACAGAATCTCCAATACACGAAGTGTTTCACATTCAGCTCTAAATTTCCAATATCCATAAATTCATATACAAGAATTCATCTGTTAGTTACCTTTAGACATAGAAGAAGTAGTACAATACTTCTCGTTTTCTTCACCCATGACTGTTGTCTATGTGGAGAAGACTTTTTCCTCTGCTATCATTTTGGTTTAGGTTCAGACCAGCTCTGTATGTCTCCTCACAATTTGCCCCAGCATCCGTATCTAAACATCTTGTCCAGGAGAATTTGAGCATTGTTGGTGGATGTTGTATTCCTAACTGGCTGAACAGTAAATCAACCTGCCATGCTTTTAGGAAGTAAGCTGTGGTAATACATGAAATCAGGATTCTTCATTTGGCATAGAGCACAAGTCATAAGTTTTCCTTGGAGAGGTATTTTTCAAGGATGGATTCCTATCTGACTCTTATGTTTCTCAAACTTGAAATGTGTCTTTAATTGGGAAAGTGTTTCCATTTATTACTCTATTCTGTCCATGTAGAATTAGAATATAGGTATTTTTACAAAAGACCAGAATTTTTATTTCTCTGTTTTGAGACAAAATAACTCACAAAACTGAGAAATTCGAAAAAGTAAAATATCTCAGAGTTGCACTGAGCATCCTCTCAAAGGGACTAAAGGAAATCCCTCACTCCTGATGAGACGCAGATAGCTCTGACTCAAAGCACTGTAGCCATTTAACAATTAAAAACTTTCCAATCTAATTATGTGGACCACTAACATAATTCATATCAATTATTTATGCTTTTGGATTTCTAAATTTATGACCAAGTTCATTTTTTCTCACAGATAAAAGGTGGTTCAACATACATGTCAATAAATGTAATATACTATAAATTTAATCAAGCATAAAATCATATGATCATCTCAATATAAACAGAGAAGATGTTCAGTAGGATTGAACATCTTTTCATAAAAAAATGCTGATAAAATGAGAATAGAAAGATATTCCCTCAATTTAACAAAAGTCCCATTGACAAACCTATGCCGAGAATCATACTGAATGTGGAAGAACCGAAAGCATGCCCTCTAAAGTCTGAAATGAGACTGAGGTGTCTACCAGCACCTCTCCTGCTGGATAGATACTTGAAACTTTAGTCAGAGACACCGGGAATCTAAAGGATATAAATAGGAAAGGGAGAAATCAAATTATTGCTGTTTGTAGATATGATTCTTTACAGAAAAAGCCCAAAAAATTCTACCAAGACACTTTCACATCTAATAAACAAATTCATCAAAGTGGCAGGATACAATATAAGTGCATAAAAATTCAGAGTGGTCCTGAACATGAGTAATGAAACAGTGATGGTGAAGAAGAAAAAAAACACAGGAAGATAATTCCATTCACAATAGCTGCAAAAGATTAAATACCAAAGAATCGATCTACACGAAGAAATGAAAGATCTCTACAACAAAACTTTGAAAATACTGAAGAAAGAAATTGAAAAAATACATCAGAAAATGAAAATATCTCCCTTGCTCATATATCGGCAGAACTAATATTGTCAAAGTGACTGTGTTATCAAAACTGATTTACAAATTCAATGCAATTCTTCTTAAAACACTAATAATATTTATTTACAGAGCTATAAAAAAAAACCCTAAATATCACATGGAATCAAAAAAATCTCAGAATAGCTGAAGAAATTTTGAGCAAAAACAGTAGTGTGGAAATATCACAATGCCAGATTTCAAGTTATACTACAAAGTTATACTACATAATAATAAAAACAACTTGTTATCTGCGTAAAAATAGACATGGAAGCCAGGCACAGTAGTGCAAAGACCAAAAATACAAAAAAATGCAGATAAAGAAGTAGAACAAAAGACACAGAAAGAACTGCACATGTGTAAAACTATCTGAGTTTAGACAAAGGAACCAAGAACATACAGCCTCTTTAACAAGTGATGCTGGGAGAACTGAATATCCATATACACGAGATAACTGTGTACTGAATGTATGTATATTCAATTATATCCTTATATATTCACTTATCTGCATATAAATGAATATTGATATACTGACTATTCATAACCCCATCTTTCAGCATGTACCAAAATCTAATAAAAATGAACGAAAGACCTACATACTAAAAGAGACACTTTGAAACTATGGAAGATAATGTAGGGGAATCGCTCTCAAGTGAGAAACAAAGGCAGGGACTTTATGAGCAGGATGGCCATAGTATAAACAATAATCAACAAACGGGACCGCATCAAGTTAAAAACCTTTTGGACAGCAAAGGAAGCAGTTAACAGAGTGAAGAAACAACCTCTAGAGTGAGACCAAAAAATGACTGCTAGCTACTCTTCTGATAGAGAAAAACATATCTAACCTGGATTCCAGTGTTGTAGATTGTGTGATGGTTTAGACCTGTGGTGTCCCACAAAAGCCTCATGTTTTGGAAAAGTGGTAGTAATTGTATTACAAGTGCTCTGTACACACCAGGGGATTAGGCAGCCGAAGAGATCACCCTCTGAGTGTGCCGCCCTCCCTGGCTCTTCCCTTCACTCTCTGCTCCCCGGATGCTGTGACTGGAGCAGCTTTCCACCTGCAGACCTTACTATCATGCTGCTTCTGCCATGGAGCCAGAAGACCATGGACTGAAACTTTGTAAACTGTGAGCCAAAATAAATTACTTCTTTAAGTTGTGGGTGTCAAGTATTGTATATCAATGATGAGAACGTGACTAAAACGGTCTGATTTTGCTCAATTAGATAATTAAGATTATAATGAACTTCCACTTCTCTACGTAGTTCTGATTATTCACAGGGCAGTTTTCTAGAAATGTTATTGTTGAGTAAAAGTGGGACTACTTCTAGTTCCGGTCCAAGGGAGGGCCTGGTATTGAGTGTGGCTAGAAATTAGTAATCCCGACTGAGTTAACAGTGCACAGGTCCTGACTAAAGAACATGGACTTCATCAAAAACTACTTTATTACTTGCCTTTCTTCCTCTGGCACTATTTCATTTTTTTTTTTTTTAATATTTATATCTGGGCCTAGTGGTACAGGCTTAAAAACTCAGTGCTCTGGGCAACTTAGACAAGGACATGGAAAGATGAGCACTCCTGGCAATTTAACCTCTGACACCCTGTGTCAAAATGACAAACAAAGCAGGGGCTGGGGACATAGTTCATCGTGAAGGTCCAGCATTCACTCATTACTACTGGAAAAAGTATTTGCTGGAAGTGGTATATTTGAAGATGATATTGTACCTATTAGTGGGGTAAAGTGCTATCTCCATGCGTGTAAGTAATTGCAATGTTTAAATCAGGTTGAACTGGCTCACCTCCTCAAATAGTTACCACTTCTGTCACATGAAACCTTTCAAAGCCTTTTACAAGCTTTATTTTATTTTATTTATTTATTTTTTTTTCCGGGACCGGGGATCGAACTCAGGGCCTTAGTGCTTAGCGGCAAGCACTTAGCCCACTGAGCTGTACCTCCAGCCCCACAAGCTTTATTTTAAATAGGATCTTGTTGATTAAATACTATTGCTTTGCTTCTCTTCAAATATATATATACATATTTGTAAAATAAATAACATATTGGATTGACAATAATCTCAATTGAAGATCTACTTTGTGTCAACAAAGGTCTAGATTTCTGTGATATTAAACAATTGTACAGGAAACAACGTCAGGTTTACACCATCCTGAGCTCCATTCTCTTTGCAGAACTGAGGCAGCGCATTTAGATTTAATAAGAAAAGGATAGAGCCTCCTTTTATAACTCACTGAAATGAAAGAATAACACTGAAACGCGCACATAATCACATGAGGGATGCTGCTCTAACAATTGAGTTCTATTCCAAATGATTACAACTTGAGCACTGTGAAAAACTTCCTTCATTTTTTAAATAATCTTAGTTTCTTGATTTGATCACAATTTAAAATGTTCCTAAGTTTTCCATTACTTTTTGTATAATAGAATAATTGTATACAGAATGTAATTGAAATAGACATGGGATTTGTTGCTTAAGATATATAATTTTTGTGAACTCATTCCACATTATTTAAACATTTTCTTATCGATTATGGTTTTGTTTTACTAACTAAAAGGTAAGATGTAATTCTCATGGTGAGACATGTTATTTTGAAGATATTAGATGCAAAACCTCTCGCCTGTTCCAAGCTGTTAGAATACAGCCGGGATGGGGACAGCAAATTGAAAGGTATAGGGAATGACAAGGTTATAAAAGCGGTGTGTGTTGATTTGTTAGATGGCTCTGAAAGCGGCGGTGTAAATGAAATTGATTGGTAAGGGATCATGATATTCTAATTCAGAGGAAGTGGTGTCTCACTGGCTCTGTTTTTAAAGAATATTCTTTCAAGGTTTTTGTTTGAAAGTGTTTTGGTAAGGAAATCAAAACTGCTTTGTTTCTTTATTGATTACATTCCTAAAGAAATACACACACACAGACACAGACACACACACAGACACACACACACACACACACACAAACACTGACTAAACTTATCAATGTTAATCTATGTGTGTACTTATTTTTATGTAATTCTACAGAATCTCAAATGATCCGAGTCTTCTGAATTTTCTCAATTCAAAGACATGACTGATTTTTAAGCTCTAGTATTTACAAAGCACTTCATTAGAAAAAGTCATAAGTAAAAAGATTTTAGATTCTTGCAATTCAAAACTTTGCACAATCCAAGAGGAATAAACATTTGGAGTAAATATATGCCTAGATAATTCGATCAAGGTAGAAATCCCCTCTGTGATTATTCTGCTGTAAATACATGCCACTTTGACCTACAGAGGACCAGACCTGTCTGTGTTATTCCACAATGAAACAGAACACTGTAGGAGATCTGAAAAGGCAATTGAAACCACAGTGGGGAAACCTGTTATTAGATTTTTAAAAAATCTCATGCCTTGTGACATACCAGCTTCTGAGAAGGTCAGCCTTGTTGAGGAGTGGATACTTTAATAACAAGTATCTCTTCATAACAAACTTCACTTGATACTGTAATTGACTTCACATCTGTGAGACTTTTATTACTGTGGATTTTCATCAGCACTGCGCCCAACATCCTATCTTGGTACTGCATAATGTCTGCTGAGTACCAGGGGACTAAGATTACAAAGTGGGCTAGGTGCTTGAGAGTTTCTGTTATAGTACTGTTGCCAATATATAAACATGATGAAAAAAATTTATAAGATGCTTATACTTGACCCTTGCAAGGGTTATCTTTTAATATCACTGTGCTACTGGCAAAGAATCACTCTTCTCTCCTAGGCATCCTCATGAGTGATTGTGAACTCCAACAAAATTGAACCAAGACTTCAACTTTCTGTGAAACGCCTTGTAAAAGACTTCCACCTACTTTCAAGTTAAGCAATGTTGTTTAAAGGAGGCACATAAATTGCAAAGTAAATTCTTATGTTCAGGGAGATTAGAAATGCTAACAGAATTTATGGACTTGAGTTATGAGGTCAAGCTGTCTTTCCTTTGGAGCTTCTCTTACAGACTCCCCACATCCTCAAAAGATTGATACAGTTTTTCAAGCAAGTACCCTAGAAGCCAGACCAAGCCAGTGACCCAGTGGTCAAACAGGATCCACTCCCACACACTACTAATTAGCAAATATCTGTCAAATCTGGATAAGTTCATTTTTTTCTGGTAAGACTGGTAGGAAGAATCACAACATAGTTTGTGCTGAAGTCACATTGACACCAAACTAAATTAGGAAAGATGGGCACTTGATGTAAATTGCTTCAAGACTTTGGAACACAAAAATAGCTAAAAGCTCTCTTGATTGGCAATGTATTATTAAATAAGCAAGCAGAGGAAATGAAAAAAAAAATCCTTAGAACTCAGCAGTACAAGGAAAAAAAAAGCAAATTGGTTTTCTGTTTAGAGACCCCACACAAATATAGGTAATAAGCCTTTTGTGAATATTTACAGCGTCTTCTAGTAGAGGTTTATATTTATATATAAAGGTTGAGTGTTGTTATTACTCTTTATTGTAAAACCTTTTACCTATGAAAATCTAAATTAATGTCAAGGCCAATATTTTATATAACCCAAATGTTACAGCACAAGGGTAAAGAACAGTGCTATGTACTAGGCACCTACTATGTGTTCCTGACTTCAGAGGCCAGTTATATAAATCTTCACATATATTTGTGATATCATCATTAACTTCCTTTAGAAAGAAAAAAGATTTACAAAGTATGTAAGTTGCTCACAATGAAACAATTTATCAAGGGCTAATCCAACATGTGTCCACAGATTTGTTACTTGTTGACATCAAGGTCCATAGTTTTTCACTATATTTTTCTCTTCTGACACTGTAGGTGACAAAGACTGCTGACTAAACAAAGAAAGCCATTTAATTAGTATTGTAGGTAAACTAATTGATTTTGGTCAGTGAATATTTAATGATAATTTCCTTTCATCCCTGGTAACTCCAGTTGTAGTTATCAAGTCCAGAATGTGCTCATTATTCTGAAACACTAAACAATATTCATGCAAAGAAAAGAATATTCATGCAAAATGAAATGATGGAGTGATATTTCTATGGAAATACATATATTTTATGTAACTATACTATGATTCTCATCACAATCTTTCTTTAACATCATCTTAATGTTATGTTCTCTATCTGAAAGTAAAAGCACCACACTTCTCATGGAAAGTCTTGTCAATCTATGGAGTAAAGTGTACCGCTTGTGAAGGGCGGGGAATCTAGATGTTCCCAGTAATTTCTTGATTGTAATATCGTGAAAATTTTGATTCATTTAAATAATGCATTTTAATTCATCTTAAAATAACTACTGGTATAAAATTATTTTATGAATTACCATAAATTTATAATATTGGTGGTTTCAGGAAAACTATAACTTGCCTGAGAAAATGACCCTAAACTCTTACTGTCTTGCCCGAGAGGTCGTGTTCTCCTACACTCCTGGATTTCTCTTTTCCAGTTCCTTCCTTTTCTTTCTTTGCCTAGCTGCCTTCCCTTTTCTTTTCCTAATGGCTGCATCTTCTCTAACACTGCATGCTCCTTTCAATTTTACAATCCTTGGAGTCCCTTATTATTTTCTTATCCCCAGTGAACCTCACATACAATAATTTAATCTGCTTTGTTTTGTTTAAAATTTATTGTGCCATTTATCGTAAGTATTTTTTGCTTGCTGCTGGGGCTCAAACTTTATTTTATGCAAACGCTCTTTGTGATAATGAGGGCATTTAAAACTAAGCATGATCAGCTGAGTATGTTTCTTTTTGTTAGCAATTTCTATCTGAAAGTTTGGTTTGTCATTGTTTTCCAGAGAGATGTTGGTTTCTCACTTGATTTTTGCTTTGACCCGAGTTTTATTGAAGAGGCTGCTTTTTGTTTTCACTCAGCGGGGATTTCTGTGACTACTTTCGTCATGCATTTCTAGTTATATTTGACTGTATTCTGAGAATGAAGCAATGAAGTTTCAACTCTAAAATGAGGAAGTTGTTCTTTAAATTCTGCATATGTTGTGCATACAGAGTTTCCTAAGCTTTTTTTTTTTTTTTTTTTTCCGGTACCAGGGATCGAACTCAGGACCTTGCGCTTGCCAGGCAAGCGCTTATGCCACTGAGCTATACCCCCAGCCAAGGAAGTTGTTCTTAAAATATTTCTGTATAATGTGGTAAGAAATATTTTAAAAATAATTAATGAATAGCTATTTACAGACTGTTTTTCAAGTTTTATTTTAGAAAGAGTAGTGAATAATAATCAAAAAAAGAACAATAGCAACATACCAGCATCGCAAATGTAAACAAACCAAAGCAAGGACATTAAAGGTGATACAGGTTTTCAAGACAAAATAGTATGAATTAACAGTGGTTGTTATATATATTACACATTGTTATCTTCAAATCCGTTGCTCAGATTACCAGGTGTAAGAATGGAAGATTGTTCAAACCATTAAAGAGAGTAAAAAAATAATTATTATATAAAACATTAGAGATAAAACAGAGTTTCACTAGACAAGATGGTAGGAATTCACTATGGTTGTTCTACTGCATACTGTTATCTTCAAATCAGTTGCTCAGATTACCAGATATAAGCATGCAAAATTGGTCATGGCATAAAATATTTTAAGCATTAACTGTTCCTTTCAATATACCATCAGACATCAGCCATACAGCTATCCCAGCTATAGATTGCCTTCCTTCTTTCTTTTTTCTTCTTTCCCTCATCCCAGTCATTCCTTCCTTTGAGGAATTTCTTTCCCTTTCCTATAATTTATTGTATGTTTTGGGTTTTACTTGTTTTCTCAGGTTCCTATATCAGTGAGACAACGTGATGTTTACATATTATTCACTTGACTATAGGGATGCTCTGTACTCTTACACTCCGACTCTTTTCTGCAGTGCTATTGCTACATACATGGTTGTACAGGTGATAATTTCTTTGTACATTATAATTTTATAACACAGGAGAAACTCTTTGCTGCCTACATAAATTTCTGCATCGCCTTGATTTCCTTTTGTTTTCTTTTCAGAAGATTCCCATACGTTCTTTAGTATCTTCCGGATAGCTTTGAAATCAGGAAGACAGTTGTGGGTCGTGAATAAAATTTTGACCTACTTCTAAAAATAAATTGCAAGGAAGAAGTAAAAGGAAGACACAATTTACCATGTGCTCTTTCTTCTTGCCATAGAAAACACTAGTGCAAGGAAATGGTATTTACATGGGATGCACAGATGAGCAAAGTGTCCATGGTGACTGGGATGAGCACCAAAATCTTGGAATTCATGAATCCCTAAAACAGTGCCACTGCATCTTCACGCTTTGTGAAAGCACACAAATCCCTACTGAATCAGTAATCTACTTTTGAATAATATTGAAGTGTGAACTCCATGAAGACAGAGGTTTGTTTGTCTGAATCTTCACTGATACAACACTATTGTCTAGAATAGAGATAACCACAAGATAGGTGATAACAGTGCTTCTTGAAAAAGTATTATGTATTTGTTATGTTTCCTTCTTTCTGAAAGAAAGGGTTATATATTCCTTTAACAGCATTTAATTTTCAATTCCATCTCACCTAGTATCAATATCATTGTTGCTAGATGGACATGGTGATGCACACTTGTAATTCCAGTACTCAGGAAGCTGAGGCAGGAGGATTACAGTGAATTCAGGGTCAGCCTGGTATGCACAGTGAGTTCAAGTGCAGCCTGAACTACGTGGTGAGATTTGTTTAAAAAAAAACAAACAAACAAAAACCAAAAAAAAAAAAAAAAGCCAACGAAATATCACTGCTATTTTATTATCAAAAAGAATAAGCAATAATCAATTTTTCAGGTAACGTTTTGTACACAAGTTCATTTTGAACCTTTCTCTATCACTTAGAGTTTATTACTTAAATGACTTGTTTTCAAATTCAACCCAGACCATTTATTTATTTTTCTTTTCTTTTCTTTTTTTCTTTTTCTTTTTGAGACAGGGTCTCACTGTGCAGTTCAAGCCGGCCTTGAGCTCACTCTGTAGCCCAGGCTGGTCTCAAACTCCTAAGATTGTCCTGCCTCAGCCTCCCCAGTGCTGGGGTTACAGGCGCACATCACCACACCTGGCTGCGTTTATCTTTCAGTTTGAGAACTCAACACGCTGATATTTACCTTAAAAAATTATCGTGTTTATTTTTAATGTGTTTATTTCTCACAATGTTTTTTCTTTTATGGGTTTTAATATCTATTTTCAGTGCAATCAATAGGTTCCTGGTAAATGAAATTGTAATCTGTCCTTTCTTATAATTACATCCTTTACTTTTATATATAAATAAAATATATATTTCTCTACTAATATTTCAAAAGAATATGCCAATTAAGTTCCGTGCTAAGATTTTAAAACCTTTGAGAATAGTCTCATTCTCAATTTCTTCCTCATAGTTTATGTATAAACTATTCAACAGTTTGAGACACTTTAGTATAACTACTTATTACTAGAATTTCTCTTGAAATGTATTTCAAAAATTCAATCTACCAACATAATTTTATAGATTAAGATTCACTTTTACTGCGCATCAATGTTCTTCTTTCTCTGCTCTCTTCTCTATGTCAAAGTCTTTGGTTTAATTCATGCACAGTTTGGTTAGGCCTCCTTGAGAAGAGTTTTGCTGTTTGAAGTGTCTGGGGTACACCTTTGCATCTTCATTTCTATCAGTCTTTTGCACTCACATATGAAAATATACTGCACATTTTTTCTTTAACTGTCTAGCATTTGTTCATTGTTTTCCACCTTCCAAATTTATAGATAATTCTGAAAATCTGTGATTATTTTTTATTTGTTGAAAACCTGCTTGGGTAATAAATTTTCACATAGATATATGTGTAACTGTATATATACTACACGTACACACCCACAAACACACACATATCAGACTTTGATTAAAATGCTAACGTAAGTACATTTATTCATCAAAATTACCTAGACCTTTATAAGTCCTTTGGACCTGTAAATTCAAATTGTAAAAGAGTTCATCCAGATAATTTTTATTTATTAGATGTAGTTTCATCTTGTATAACAGTATTCTTCTTTTTCATATAGAAATGCTTCTGAACCTGTATATTTTACAATGTAGTTTAAATCTAATTGTGTTTTTGTTCTTGGATTTGGGCTTTTTCTTCAAACATAAAGTTCACGTAGATTATTCACTAGTGAACTTTCCTTTCTCATGTTTATGTATTGTATGTTTCAATATGAAAATCATCATGTTTAGATTCAAGATATCATTTTACCTGTTTAATTAAAATTCATTTATATGCTCTCAACAAGTGGTAAATAGGGGATGCATTAGTCACTTTTTTCACTGCTGAGAAAAATACCTGACACTCAAACTTGAAAGGGAAAAGATTTCTTTCAGCTCACAGTTTGTAGAGATTTCAGTCCTTAGCTGACTGGCTCCAAGGCATGATGGCATGGCGGCAGAGGGGTGTCAGGGAACAAACAGTTCATGGCGTGACAGGCAGAATCCAGCAAGCACCAGCAGCCACAACAGCAACCTGCCCTCTGTCTTTCCCTTTATTCTGTCCATTCTACAAGCTGACTGCCTTGTGCCACCCACACCCAGGGTGGGCCGTCCCATTAGCTACACCCAGAACTATGTGGAACCAATTTAATTATCATAGACACTTAATTCCAGTATCATACAGTGTAGATGTAGCCACCTCTGAAAAGCCATGCCTGTGAGCCTTGGGGCAGGGGCCCATCTAGATACAAGTCTGGACAGTGCATATAATACAGTGAGTCATAAATTTTTTGAACTGAAAGTTGTTTTCATTCTTACTTTAATTTAAAAAGACATTTTGATTGTCCTGGTCAAATCATGTTCATCAGATATTTACAGTGAACAAAACCAAAAATCAGTGATAAAATAAATCTTGTAAAGCAAAAAGGCAACAAAATAAAGTAGAAAGAGGTAAAAAAAATAGTAGAAATTAGAGGAAATATAACTAACAGTGTCAAAACAAAAAGAGAGGAGTAGAACAGTTATTTATGGTAATCAAAAGATATTGTTTCCAGAGCTGTCAAAGGAACCTTTCAGAATATATTTTCTCTAATTTAATTTGAATAATTCCAAAATAAGGTGCTAACAAATGAATGGCTATATGCATAAAGATATAATGTAGGAAAAAATTAAATGGACAAAATTTAGAAATTTGATTTATTATATTAGGTAGAAGGATGTATCAAGGTTAACTACTCATTTTTTTTATCAGTAAACTCCAGGGAGTTACACAAATCATGAACATCATGTGTACAAAGAAAACAATAAACAATAAAATATGTATATTTTTATAATTTAAATTGTAATACTTGGATGAGAAAAACAATAAAATCAACAAAAGAATTTGGCACAGTGAAATAGAATGGAACGAACACTAGAGTAATGCAGAAGGACCTTATCTCTTCAGCAATACCTCTCACATAGCAAATCAGCAACAGTAAACGGAGGATGATTAACCTCAAGGAACATCTTCTCAAGTTTTCTCTGTTGTCACTAGTGGGGGAGTGCATACGATGTGCAGAGGTAGCATGAGATACTTTGAATGGTACAAAAATTTTAAATCAAGCCTCTGTGTATGAAACCACTTAGGAAAAGTAATCTCTTTTGTTCTAAAACTCAAAGTAATTTAAGTCTCATAAATAGTTGGGGATTAATGTTAGGCCTCCAGTTCTACCTCTGCATCACTGCTTGGAAGGATCCTAAGAGATCTGGAACATTCTTTTCTGGTAACTCAGTGCAGGAGGGTGTGGCTGGGAACAGACTAGTATCAGAGCATATTCACTCTGTCTTTCCTTCCCCTTCAGATTGCTCAGGAGAGTGCTGTCATGGAGTGTGAGTTGCAGAGGTCGTAATCAAGTCCAGCATTTGATGAGGAACTACTTTAGAGAAAACCTTCTATAAATTTTCAAGGGAAATTAAAATCAGTGAGACACAATTTTCTTCTCAAAGTCAAATTTTGAGAAGTTACAAACACGTAAACTATTCATCTAGATTCCAGTAGTTACAAGAGGGACATTATTTTGTATACTTTCATGAAAACATTATTATTGCTCTTTTGCAGATCTTTGACAATCTTTACATTTCTGTTTTTCACGCCTCTAATTTCTACCCTTTCTTGCTTCAATCACACACTGCTACCACATTAATCTTTCCAAAATACATCTCTGGTTATGGTGCACCATCTGCAAAATCTTTTTGTGTGTCCTTATCAATATACAGAATCAAATACAAAGTTCTTATAGTGTTCAGTACAATTTTGTTGTATTTAAGGTGATAAGATTTGGATGAAGCTACCAATGATTAGCTATATATTCCTTCATCCTATACCCAAACCAAATATTTCACAAGTATACATATGGCATGAGCATCCAAACCATCAATATTTTCAACCATAAATTCTACTTTCCTTCATCTCTTCCTTTCTTTCTTTCATATGTATGTCTATAAAATCCTTCTGGTAAGTATTCTGCCACTTATTATTGTAACTACCACTCTTACAACGCTCTGTATTGCTCTCTTTGTTTGCCAGTATACATGCAGCTTGTCTTGATATTTTTTCCTCACCTCACCATGAACTTGACTTTAAAGCTCCTTGATGGCAGGATACATTTCAGATTTACACTTTCTCCATTTTATAGTCCTAATATGAGAAAAGCGTGACAAATACCTGATGCATGCAGGTATTGATAGTTCATACACACTGACACCAGATTGATTCATTAACACATCATTACACAACTTCAGTAATGAACTATGTCCAATGCTAACATAATTCACTTAGTTAAAAGACAGCCAACATATTTTAAATGAATTACTGAATAAATGACATGAAATGTGAATACTAATTTTTATTCCGTTGTAGATGTTTTCTTTTAGGTCACTGATTTACTGAAATACCTAGCTTTGTATTTTTAAGGGGTCAAGCTATGACAAGGAAAATGGTGATTTGTTCCTTATGGGTGAGGAATCCACCTATCAGCAACAGTCAGATCCAGGTATAAATTTAAGTATTTTAGGATTTAGAACCGTTTAGTCTTCAAATTGGACAACAGTGAGAAGCCCTGGGAAACAAGTGACAAGTCACTCTGAACTCATACTAATTTGGTAGAAATTAGAGTCTACAAAGCATCACGCCATAGAATAAACATGTCACCTGTAAAAGCTTTAACATTTATGTTAAATTCCTTGGGATGATCTAGGGCATAGAAATGCTGAGTTTGACTTTTTTGTTTGCACGTCTGGGAATAGAAGCCAGGGAGCACTGCAGGTCATCTCCAGCCCTTTTTCACTTGTGTAATTTTGTTTTTTATTTTAAAAATAAAAGAACAAAAACATTAGCAAACAGACACACAGTAGCACAAGAACAGTACAAAAACTGAATTACAGATAAGGTGACAGGGGATTAACAACGGTTGTTGTATTACACATTGATAACTTCAAAGTGTACGCTCAGGATAATACAAATAGACATACTTTTGAGAGGAGCTTTGGTTCATTGTTCTCAGTGTCCCCACAGTTGTGTTATTGTTCTGTCAATCTCCTAAACAGTCAGACTGCAGGCATGCACCCTCATGCCTGGCCAAGGGGTATGTTAAAAAAGGTTTTGACAACAGCATAGCACTGATCAAGAATACTTTTTCATCATGGTACAAGGATCATTTTAAAACAAAATATACCCAAGTTTCACACATACAGAAAATTAATAGCCTTCATTGAAATTTGTGGTTTAAAAAAAGTCTGTATGTTCCTTTGAAATCTCATCCACCCTGGACACTGAGTGATATTTACACTATCTATAGATGAGAGCATAACCAGACAGAAGTACTGTAAAAATAATTTCTTATAAACCATTTTCTTCAGTAGATTATATTTTCTAAAGTTCTGGCTGCTGTAAAGTAATGTATTTGCCACATTTGTTGTGCATTACTGAAGAAAGTCCATAGTAACGCCGCAGGCTCTATTTTTCTTAATAAAACATAGGTCGCTTGGAAAATTTTTAAGTTTAGACCACAAGAAAAAAAAGTTGCAATATCATTTCTTTGGGAATTGAATAAACATTGTTTTCAATAGAGGTGCTGCATGAATCTTACTTGTATTGCCAGTATAGAGTAGCAGTAGCGATCTCCCCTTGCTTGCTCAGATGCAGGCAAAAATGCTTTCTTCTTTTCAACATATCCTATTTGTGATAACTTAGATGTGTATTCCTTGTCCTATATCAGCTAGATGGCAGCATGTAACGGTGACCACGAGCATAACAGCTAACATCACATAAGTACTACGTCTCACTCTGCTCTACATCTTGCAGGTAATATCTCATTTAACTTTCAAAAGAGATCATGCCTCACATAAAATCTTTTGCCATTCACTTGCAGAAAGTGGAGACACAGAGAAACTAAGTAATTTGTCTTGGTTCATATGTATAGTAAAGAGGATAGGTGAGGTTAAATGTCAGGTCTGTCTGTCCTCACAGAATGCAGTCTGCTTTAGGACAGAATATCGTCAATACTTAATTCTGAGGATTTGTCACTTAATTTTAACATAAACTGAGTTATGATATAAACTTATAAATTCAAGACTCATTTCTTTGAAGCTCTGCATCATTTCCAATGTTTTATTTTTTTTTTTTTTATTTCTCACCGTCTTTGACTGTTTGATCAATCTTACATTCTTATGTCTGGTGGACTAAGCAACTTCACTGAAGATAACAATATGTAATGTGGCGACCGTTGCTAATTTCTGTCATTTTGTTTCAAGAGCATGCATCATTTGTATTGTTTTTGTTATTTTGATCTTGTTTTCATTCTTGATTTGGTTTTTAATTTTTAAAATAAAAAATTTGAAAAACATTAAAACTTTTAAGGGTTTCTAGTGTCAATAAAGATATTTCTTTACATCTCTCTGTCTCTCTTTGAATTTTCCTCACCTCCTCCATCACCACACACAATTTTAAGCATTTGTATTTGAATGTTTGGGGACATGGCTGGTAAACACCTGTAAAAACGAGCTCCATGAAATCATAATATATAGTAAATACACAACAAAATTAAATTTTAAAGTGTATCTTTAAAGATATTAATGTTATACATAAGTAAAATTAGTGTTGCTCATAAAATTCTAAGACTTGAACGATTATAATTATCATGTAGTCAAGTATTTCCTGTTTGGTTTTTATTCCAAAATGTTTCAGCAAGTTATCTGCCTATGGAGGTCAGATAGTATCAGTTCAACTATAATAGACTTTCATAATGAGAACCTCTTTGGGTTGATTAGAATCCTCTTTGACTCATCTATGCTTGTGTTATCTTCACTGTTACCTATTTTCTACTGTGACTGCTGGGGGCTGGGGATATAGCTCAGTGGAATAAGCGCCTGCCTAGCAAGCGCAGGGTCCTGAGTTCGATCCCCAGTACCGCCAAAAAAAAAAAAAAAAAAATGTCTTGTCTACTGTGACTGCTGGTCCAGTGACCTTCTTTTAGGAATTGTAAAATCAATACTTCATGGTAAATTTGTTAGTATAGTAACCCCTGTAGCCCACTCACCTTGCAAAAGCTTTACCTCCAAACACAGGAGACTTTGGGGCAATGGTTTAGATTTAACCTATAACATCCTACATTACCCCCGAAAAGCTCATTTGTCTAATTATGAAAAATACGTAAGAGTACAAACATCTGAAGATTTCTAACATTGCTGAAGAATTCCAGTCCAAAGTTTCCTGTGAGACTCCAGGCAAACTCTTACCTGTGAGCTTCTCTAAAAATCGAATAGAAATTTAAATACTTCCAACATGTAATGCCACAGGGACAGAGACATATAATGCCTCAAAGGGATGAAGGATAGAATAGAAAAGACCTGAACTGAAAGCCAAACCAGCAGGCCACACACTGACTCTTGTAGCTCCTTGTGCAGCACCCGAGACATACCATCATTAGATGCTTCCTCCAAAGGCATTGGGTGGCCCAGATTCCATAGCCTTGCTGTTTGCTGCCCACCTGGCTTCTCTATTGGGCTGGATCTTTACATTGCCTGTATTGTTTTGCTGCAGGTATTCCATGTTCCTGACATCTCTAATGTTTTATGATCTTCACTGAAATTTTGACCTTACTTTTACAACTTCACACACTGCCTTTTGAAAGGAGACTGCTTAGCTTCCCAGGCCTTTCTTTGAAAACTGGGTGGATGTTTCTATAAACCTATGACTGCTTATTCTGTTGGCCAGAAAAACCAGCACCCTGTGGATGATGGCAAAGTCTTCCACCAGCGGGAGTAGTAACTGGTCTCCCATGGTTTTGGCTGGAGTAGCTTTATTTATTTATTTATTTATTTATTTATTTAGTGGTACTAGGGATTGAACTCAGGACCTTGTTCTTGCCAGGCAGGCACTTACGCTACTGAACCATATCCCCAACCCCTGGAATAGCTTTTGAATGCTTGCGCAGCTGAATTGTGGGAAACATCTACTTTGGAAGCCTTGAATGAGGGCTTTCTGGGGGTTTCATCTGTGATTTGTGGGGTCTTTCTGACTCTTGGAATGCTTTCAAACCACAGTTCCTATTGTGCTGATGCAAAGTCTTGTATATTTTAAATGCTAACCTTTACAGCAACCAAAGCCCCAATTTTGCAGGTCCTTCTTTCTCACTGAGGTAAACATTTTCCAAATGATTCAGCTCGCATTTTCTCTTCAGAATTTTACTGAATGTACAGCTACAAGCAGCCAGCAATACCCATAATGCAGCCTAAATATTGGGCTGCCAGATTTTTCAGTCCACCATCCTTAAATTGAGCTGTAAACAAGCTTTATGTCACCAGAAAAATGGGGACAAATTTTGTGCCATTTTGAACACCTGTGGCCTTTAGCCCAATTCCCATTGTTTCTTGGTCTCAAGTGAAACTTCCTGATCCTCAGCTTTATGGTTTGCGTTTTGATCTTCTGAGCTCTGACCAGAAGCTCTCATCAATCTCTTCTTACAATATTCTCAGCCTTCCCTAGCCCACATCTCTAAACCTTTCCAAATTACTCCTGCAAACCAGTTCCAAAGGGTTTAGTCCACCCACCGCAACAACCACACTTCTGCTAGGAAAATCTATTATTAGTTACTTTCCCAACTAAGAAAATGCCTGACACCCACAGGTTAAGGAAGGAAAGGTTTATTTGGCTTAGTTTTCAGGCAATTCAACCCAAAGTTGGCAGAAATGACATGGCATAGGGCCTGCAGGAGAATAGATGCTGTTCCTATAGCAGCTAGGAAGCAGAAAGAGATAGAGGAGTTGAGGAACAAGCAGTAACAAACCTGTCCAGGTCAGAACCATAGCAAGCAGTCTTTTCAGATGAAGCACAGTTATCTGTGAATCTATCAATGGAGTCATACACTGGGAATCACAGTGCCCCCCTCATCCAATTACCTTCCCCAAATCCTATCTCTCAAAGTATGATACTTCAAGGGACATTTTAGATCTAAATGGTAACACTTGGAAATTTTTAAAAGAATATACTAAGTATTTTGTTTTACAACACAAAAAACAACAAGTTAACAAACATTTTAGGACTATCAATTTTCCATTGTCACCTGTTGTCCAGAAGGAATAATGCTTTTGTCAAACAGAGATTAGTGGTCAAGTGAACCAGCCAATGACTCTTAAGTTGGAGCCACGTTTGCTTTCTCAAGTAATCAGTAACACGAACGCAGGGACAATGCAGTTTGTATTCACTGGGCATTTAAAAATGCCAGTTTTAATGTCAATAAAGTCAATGATGATAGATTGCATCACTGAAATATAACTAAGCAAGCATGCCCAAGAAGAAAGTAAGTAATTCACAGTAGCAGAAGTGATTTCATATTTTGTCTGGGTGAAGTCAAGGGTACCTGCAAAGACGGGCCTTTTCCCCTCTGTTATTTGCTGCAACTCATTGCTGTCATGTCAGAAAGTAGGCTGCTTTTCTTTTTTTTCAGTTGTTATCCTCTGTGCTATTTGGATCACATAACCTGATCTTATGACATACAACTTAAATTTCATTTCCAATTAGCAAGAATGCTTGATGCAGAGATGAAGCCTATCTGCCTATGAAGCCTTCATTACTATATCATTTTGAGAAGAAATTTATAATCTCTATTACTCTGGACTGTTTTTACCCTTTGACCAAATTTTCCAATGTATTTTCATCACTGTTATGTTTTTTATCAGTCAGCAACAAAATAGAAAATTTTGTGGATTTTCAACGTCTGCTCCTAGCTGAAAAAAAAAAAAATCATATAACAGTAGGAGAAGGGCAACAGGGGGATAGAATGTTTGCTTATGCAGTTTGAGAAGCAAAAATTTCTAATGCCAGGGCTGCATGTAGGAAATAACTCCAACTATGTCATGAGGAAAAGTGCAGTAAAGGTTGTACGATTCACTCAAATACTGTCTGAGTATCTTACTAGTTTAGGCGTGTATTGCTTAATGCTTCAGTCATTCTGTCCTTAATATTCTGTAGTCACATTTCAGTATTTTGGGCTGTTATCTAGCTAAGATCTGAGCTCCTCCTAGTGTGGTCAGTTCAATGAGTCCACCCATCTGTCCTGTGCCTAAGCTTATCATTTGGAAAATTTTATTAAAACAATATTCTCTCAACATCATTACTATCATTGTGCACCTCCAAATGAGAAGATAAATCACACCCATGCTGACAAATATTATCAATAATTTTCAATTTGTAGAAAATATAAAGTTTTAAAATTAATACAAATCAAAGTAACAGACCAATCATTTCCCCCTGTTTCAACCATCTTATTCTGCCTTGTTGTCTTTTTCCTGTAGCAGAACAGAAATAAACAGAAAAGTGAATATGATACTTACTGAAAATGACTATTAAAATAATTGGGAACATGGAGACAGGTCCTTTGCAAGTAGGAAAAGGACAAAGAGATAGGGTGAAGTTGGAGAGAGGAGATGGAGGAGGAGAAGGGGAGTAAAAATTAAGATGTGAGCTGTACTTGGACCCGCTCTCCACTACGAATGCAATTGCTATGTCCTAGACACATATACTAATAAAATTTTTAAATTTGAAAAGCCTAATTTTAATCTCTTTATGTCCAAACATGATTTTTGTTTTTACAAACATGATTTGTAGTTTATCCAGTTTTACATTGATTTATTTTTCTAAATTATTAAGAAATCATTATTGTAAAACAAGGAATAACTTTCCATGCAACTGCAAATTATTAGGTACATGAAGTTTATATTTAGTTTGTTGGGATGAAATTTTAAAGTTTACAAACCACTATGCACTAAAAACAAAACAATTCTCAATGAATATTTTATTGACAATTATACTTTTAAAGATACCGGCTGGAGATTACATAGACTATCTTCTTGTGAGCTTTTACAGTATCACAGGAAAGCATGAGAGAACATGGCACAAAGACACTGAGACCTTCTTATATTATTTAAAAGTAAGTACTTTACTATAATAACTAAACTGAGGTTCCCATATGGCTTTTTAAAAACAGTGAATGAAATATCTAAATTGCAATAACCTTCTGCAGCTTAGTTTTAAAGTTAATCACAAAGCTACTCTGCTGCAAGTAAGAATTTCAAAATTATTTCAAAAAAATGTAGGTAGCCATGTTTGACAGCAAGCAATTACACTTTTCCAATATTAAATAATTTAGCAAAGCAATGATCTTTCCAGATTACAGTGCTCTAATATTTTTAATTGACGCAGGCAAACATCAATAAGCAGATTATTGTATAGTAAATATGAAAAGTTAAAACATTTAGATCTTTAATGATGATATTAAGGTTTTTTATTATTACCTCCAAGCAGATCTATGTGGAAAATGCCATATTCTTTAGAAAAAAATAGTTCAGAAAACTTTACGATTCAGATTCTACTATAAACTCTTAGCAGAAGAATCTTCCTAAAAGTAAAAGCCCTGGAAAAAATACAAAATGAAACCAAATTAGGTCTTAGGAGAATAAGAGAAAGAAGGCAAACTGGTAGGGAGTCCAAATTTTGAGACGCGGAGTGAGACATAATGAGCTTCCAAAGTTTATGGCTTTATCTGGAGGGAAAAAAGCAGTTTCAGCGTGACGTGGAGCACTAAAAACATTCACAAACTCTACACATTCAGATCTAAGACATCAGACAGCAGAGACTGCGGCTACTGGCACAGCTAGAAGGGCAGGAGGGAATGGCCTGAGCACATTGATGAAGCGAAGGGCCGCAGAGGCTGTGAATCAGCTCTAACTCTCGCTCTGACTGATGAGTCCTGTGTGTTTATGTGAAGCAGATTCAAGCCAGCTTAACCTCAGGCCACATGACAGAGCTGAGACTTGAAGGAGTGCCCCCCACAGCAATGACAGATGTTGCCAAGTGAATCCAGGAAGTTTAATTACCTTGCAAAAGAAAAGCATCTAGGTTCTTTTCAGGAATAGAAACACAAAGCCTTCACAAGTAAACATTCACAATACAAGTAATAAGATTTAAACCTGCTTAGCACACAAAACCAGAACAACACGACGAGTTTTCAAGGGAAACAAGCCATCAGTGAGGGCCAGACTTGATGTGCCCCATACAGTTGTCATAAATATGCTCAGTGGTCATGATGTTGGTTGCTCCTGTTAGAAAGGAAGAAAGGTCTTTAAGACGACTGAAGTGCCATTTTAAAAAAGAGAACAATGCCAGGTAAAGAAGGAAGAAAGTACCAAAGAGCAGAGAAATCAAATCGATGCGAGAGAAGGCAAACAGGAGCAATGTTAGATGTGGGAATGCGCCAACAAAACTGAGGGCGGCGACAGCAACGGAGCGAAACAGGACACAAATAATCCAACATTTGCGAGCGCATCTATCTCTAGGAGGAGCGGCATTAAATATCAGCGCACCAGACACGTCCATGACAAAGCAGATACTTCCTCAATCTGCTCTCGTGTTTATTTACTTTGTCGTTTACATAATATCACACCATTTAATTCAAAATTTGCATAGGCCCTTGTTTATATTTCTCACAAAATTTCCTATTTTGACACTGGGATGACATGTCCACTCAGTAGTATAACGAGGCACCTATCAATACTTTAGGAAATGAATTCTATTTTTAAAATAGCAGTTTTTCCATTTTAGCGCTTAACTAAACATCTCCTTACCGAAGCCCCAGTAACACTTGAATGTGTTTCTTTGCTCTGCTCTCTGTGATAATGTATGAGTATATATAAGGTATTTTTGAAATTTTGTATATATAAAAGAGATCAAATATCATTACTCTGTTAAATAATATTATACTTAGTAAAAATATTTGCAAAAAGCAGTCAGTGGTGTAGCACTGTAACGTTACTTTTTATGCATGCAGTACTCCTGATGTCAATATATCTTGACTTATTGAACATTTTTTCTCCTGCAGTTACTATTTATCAAACATATAAAAAATAAGATTATGGTGCTAAGGCTCCATTTTCAATGCTTTGTTACTACCTTCTTTAAAATGATTTCTCTGTAATAGAAGAAAACTGCATTTTGTTTTTTAATTTAATATAATATTTTTGTCTTTTCATAAAATAAATCAGATCATACATGTAGTATATGACACTCACTAATTTCTATCATCTTTCAATATGTATATGTCTTTATTGGTACTGTTTCAACTTTCCATGTTTTATTTGCTAGCTTAGTATAATTCCCATTCATCTACTCTCTTCTAATTTTGGAAGTGTTTTAATCTACTGTGATGTTATGTACCTTCTTTTCTCCTGTGCTCACATGTAAAGCACACATTCCACGATCACTGTGAAATAAAATGTGTTCTCTTTCACACCTCTTTGATTTGCCTGAAGTGCAATCCGCTGGGAATTCAGAGTGATTAACTCATTTCTTGATGTTGTAGGGCCCGAGGACCACATTGGCTTCAGGTGGACCTTGATCCCCTTTCACCACATCTCCAAAGACTTCCACAGGGCAAGCTCTTCTCACTGGCTTTACCTTTCTGATCCTGTCACTGTCTTCACAGACACTTGTCTCAAGGCTCCAGCACTGTAGAGGAAAAGTCTCATACAGTGCCACAAGCTTGACTCTGACACCAACATCTAAGTTCCCCAGAGTGGTTTTAAGTATCTGGAAATACATAGCAAGAGGCCAAAAATTTGATTCTCTTCCCTCCCCAAACTAAGTTACCCTGATTATATACATGTATATGTGTGTATAATTATGTTATGATTTACACATTTTTGATTAAGTAATATGATGATATATGCATATATATTCACAGATAAATATAGTGATTTGATTCTATGTGAGAAACATAAATATGTACGTAGTATTTGACGAAAATGACTAATTGATAAGATTTGACTAACTGATAAGAAATTAAAGGCTAAGCGTTCTACATAAACTGACAAATTAAATTGTCCATGTTTCAATATGTAAGTTGCTGTTACCCCTCAGAAATGCTTGGTTGCACAGTAGATAGCACCCTATTTCATCATCATTAGCCTACACATCACTCTTTATTAAGTGAGTGACATTATGCATTGAGATATATTTGAACCAGTCAAAAGTCTTTTCTTTAAATCTGCTTTGCCTTCACTGTGTAACATGAAAGGCACATTATTTACATGAATAGCCGAAGAATAATTTTTAAAACAGAATTTTTGTACCTGGGTATACTATTTCATTATTCATCTGCATCAAAAGATCAAGCTTCGGTTAAAACATCAAAAAATAAGTCAGAGGGCAGCCATTCACAATGCATTTAAAAGAAAAGTTTTGACTTTCATCATGTAGGTACTTGAAATAGGTAATCTATGATCTTTTCTTCTATGATTTGTGGTAAATTATTTTAAATCTGTAAATTTAAATTTATTTAACTCAAGCTTTCTGGAATTAAGTGGTCATTTCATTTTGTAAGTATAGGAATGAAAGAAGCAGATAATGATATTAGAATTATGATTATATTTACATGTATTTTATAGTGAATGAAAAATATCAAGATGGAATATTCAGTACCTCTTTTCTGTTGTGCAGACAGAAATGCTATCCTTTCTGTAAAGTGTGAATTAGTTTATGTATGAAAGTTGCTAATGCTTACAACTTTTACAAAAGATGCAGGCAAAGATGGAACCAACCACACCATATGAATGTTCTATCTTGGCAGTACATTTTATCCCATATTAGTCAAAACTGGAAAGAAAATATCCTATTTCCAATAATGTCTCAAGAAATTAATTTACATTTATAAATTGCTTATTTACTCTTTGATTCAGTTTTTTAAAAAATTCACTGAGGACTAGTGGAACAAGAACACAAAGAATTTCCTTCTGCTCTCGAAGGGTGGGTGCCAATTCAGACGACAGGTCAGTAAATGCCAGGGGAAGGTGATTTTGCTTGGAAAGTTTGTGATGGCTCCACAGAGGAGATATTTCTTTGTGGCATATATATGAGTTTTCCAGAAAGACTTTTGGAAAAGTAATTAAAGAAATAAATTACAGGCCTATGGGTAAAATTATAAGGATAAGAATATCTGCGGTGTTTAGAAAATTGCTGGTAGCTGGGATTGCAGAGCACTGTGCCAAGGTCCGTGGCATAGCTATGATTGAGGCACAGCTCAGCAGACAGGTGGTGGGGGCACAGGGAAGAAAAGTTTTACAGAATTTTGAGCAGAAAAAGGTTCTCCTAAAGTTTCAGCTGCATGTAAATATCTAATCAAACAAAGTACATTTTAAAAATATATATTCAACTGTGCAACCAAGGAACCAGAACGATCCAAAGCAGGGGACAAGTAGGATTGGAAAATGGAATGGACAGATTTGAACAGAAAATGCACCTGTAAGTATGGTGTAGGCATAAACCACTATACGCTCAGGAAAAGGGGAGGGTGCCTTAAAACCAGGAGAACACTGAGGCAGAGGCAAGGTGTACCCGAAATGTCGACGTTTGTTCAGATAGGAGATGTGTTGTGATTATATTAAGCAGATAAGAACTATTTTGGAAATGGAAAAATGGCACAGAATCTTGGTCATAGCAAACAAGCACTATCATATGTGACATAAACGCCCTTGGAACACAGGCCATAGTGCCTCCATAGAGAACAACCTCTCTGAACATGAACTTAGCTATAACAATTACAAATCACATAATGAACCACACTATTAAAAATAAAAGGAGTACAATCATGGTTGTGCAAGTCTGTAATAGTAGGATTTAGGAGGGTGAAACCGGAGGATCAAGAGTTCAAGGCCAGCCTGAGCTACATACCAAGTTCCAGGCCAGCCTGCACTACAGAATGAAGCTCTTTATCAGACAAAAAAAGAAAAAAAAAAAAAGAAGACAAATACTTTAGAAGAAAAAGCACATTAACTTAAACACAAAGAAATAACAAGAAATAGAAACCAAAAGTTAAAATGCAAATGTTAAAAGCTTGTAAATAAAACAACTAACATGTGCAATAAAAAGAGTTGTTAATGTTTTAGAAATCTTAGTAATCTAAATAGCAAACAACATCCATAGAAACAGAGAATCAGTCCATTAGTAAATAGTTCTGCAAATCACTCTGAATGCAACATAGATCCAGAAACTATTAATATGTAAGAAAGACATATGGTACATGGATTTATGATGTAGAGCACATATCTACTCAGTGAAAAGGTATTTATTGCTAAATATGTACTATCTGCTCTTTGAACCATTTAGGGTACATACTTTGGAAAAAAAATATTCTGACTCAGTGAAGGTTATATCTTAGCTAAGTATAAGAGTTGGGGTAGTATTGAGTAAGGTACTTAGGGATGGTTTCTTTGAGAACAAGAAATTTGAAAATAAAGCATTGAGAAGAGCAAAATATTTACAGTAATGGGTAGATCTTAAAGGAAAGAAAATGTCTTATGTTGAAAGCATGCATGGTAGGTCACATAGAGCCGAAGAAGGAGGATTAGAAAAAATAGGTGAAGTAGGAGGCAAAGACAGGCTCAGATGCCAATTCATGTCATCAACTGTTAAGTGTCATAAAGAAATGTATTCATTAATGGAATTGTCTGTGGATCTTGAAAAGCAAAGTAATGAGGACCTGCATGTGGTTAATTAATATAAAGTATCCTTCATAGTCTGTTGGGAATGAAACATTCAGGGATCAAGAAAGTTTCAGAAGCCTGGTATTATCACCCTGTAATGAATCAATGACAATTCATATCAGAGCACATAACTCAGAGCATTTATATACAAAAGAATAACTATGAACTTGGAAGAATTAAGGGAGAAGAAAAATCTGAGAGTGAAGCGATACACAGAGTCAATAATATTTCTCCTCTTTCTCTCTCTCTCCTTTCTCAAAACTGGCATTACTATTGGAAATGGAAGATAGCCTAAGAAAATGAAAACAATTTAAAAGCATTTAGAATTTAACTATGAAAATGGTATACAGAATAAAGTATAGCAAGATGGAGTTGAGAAGACAATTGTACAGGGGCTGGGGATATAGCTCAGTGGAATAAGCGCCTGCCTAGCAAGCGCAGGGTCCTGAGTTCGATCCCCAGTACCACCAAAAAAAAAAAAAAGAAGACAATTGTACAATTTGAAAGTCAAAACTCTTCTCATTAGCAAGACGGAGTTCAGAAGACAATTGTACAATTTCGAAGTCAAAAATCATTCCAGAGTCTAGCAACAGTAGAATATATTATATCAGATGAAACCACACCCCTATAATAATTATGCATTTTGAACAAAACATTAAAACAAAACTAGGTGAAGGCACTGGAGAGGGACAAACACTGGCAGAGAGTGGAACTTTCCTTTTCTTTGAGTACAGAAAACAACTTAGTATGAGAGCTTCATGTAAATAATTTCAGGGGGCCCCTGGGCCTACGTGTAGTAGAGATGCTAAACTCAAACAGCGACTCCATCCTTTTTAGCTGGAGGTATCACAGGAAAGAACTTGGGACATTGTTTCTAGCGGGCTAGAAATTCAAAGGGGTACAGATCAGAAAGGAAACCAGCTTTGGAGACAGAGACCCCACCCTAGTATATAAATGCCCTTGATGAAGCAGAGTCTATAGCAACTGAATCCGCAAGGCTGCAAAGCTAGGCCCAGTTTTCAACTCTCATTTTACCCTATAGACAATACCAATTCTATAGATCTGATCACTTCGATTTAGCTTGATTCCTATAGGCAGAAAAGTGAATCTCAGATTTTGTCAACCATGAAAATATCATAGTGGAAAAGAAATTATGGAGGCATAAATGAATGTATTACTTTGCTCAAATGTTTACTAGAAAATATATAAACAATAAATCGAGCTTAGAATTACAAGTCTTAGCCTTAGTCTTTATACAGCTGATAAATTCAATAAAAGCCTTAATATCAACTATTTTTCTCCCTCTGCTGCAAATACGTACCTCTAACTTTTTTCAAATTTCTGCTCAAAAGTCTACCACATGGGTATCTTATAAAAGCAATCCCATATTAATTGTATGTAAAATCTTACTATTTCCTCTGAAAATATCTACGGCTCCATAACTTGTGGGGTTACATACATAACTACCTTTTCCTTGTTGTTTCTATTTGTGTTTCCATGCTTGTATGCCAACACGGCGTCCCATATAGCAACAAAGAACATCTACGAATGGTACAGCTTATCAAAATGTGAGCGCCCTGTAAATCACATTAGGCCCTTCTGTGCTGTTCGAGTTTCAATATTTCCAAGAGAAACAGAACAATTAGCATAGTTATAATAACAACCATTTATTGCTCTTGTAGTTTAAGCACTGTATTCACTGATGCTGATAAGGATGTAACTCATCAACATTTTGACACGTGCAGTATTAGCCCCTATATGGGTGTTTAAACTGAAGCACACGGAGGCTAGGTAACTCCCTTAAGGCCACAGAAAGATTCAGAGCCAGATCCTCTAATACCGTGGCACCCCCTTCCCATCATTTTTCTATATTCATTTTAGAATTGTAGGAAATACATCATTCAAACCACTGATTTTTAACGTGTTGGCCTTGGCACTGTCTATTGGAAACCTGGCCTTACTCAGTTTCCCAACTGTATTTCCTATTACTATGGTGGTTATATTCACCTGCTTTGTAGTCCTATACAAACACATCAAGAGTGTTGATGTTAGTTCATGGTTCTCAAGTTCCAAGGTCCAGGGGCTGCATCTGCTGATGGCCTTCTCTCTGGCACAGTCCTCAGATGGCGCAGTGCATCACATGCCAAGAGACAAGGCACAGGGACATGTGCACCTTCAGATGTAACTCCTTCTGAGGATGCCACCACGATTCGGTCATGATTCCTCCCTAATGAGTTCATCTAGTCATAGTCACCTCCAAAGGACCCACCTGAACACAAGAGGAGGATTAAAATTCCACCCTCTTTATGTAACTCAGTGAAAAGCTAAGTACACTCTCTAGCTTCCCTTACTTTTATTTGATTTTAGAAATCGCTAATTTTAGAATTTTAGAAGTCATAGAGCTGAACAGCATGTTTTTCATCTATGAATAGCTTAGCTTTCCTTTTTACTTTATTTTATTTGAGACAAGGTCTCTCTATATGATTTAGGCTGTCCGTAAACTCACTATGTAGCCCAGGATGGCCTCTAACTCGTAGTACTCTTACTGCCTCAGCCTCTTCAGTGCTGGCATTATAGATATGAGCTACCCTGCCCCCCACAGGTGACAACGCTGACCGAAATGGCCTAGTGGGTCAAGTGTGCTCCTCTGTGATGGTTGCCTTTTATTATTTTCTCTTGTCCCCTGATGACAGTTACCTGTGGCCACCTTCTCCACTGTCTTGCAAAATATGCTTTTCCTAAATTAAAGGTTAACTTTAAGGTTAGTTTTTCCTGGGAAAAGAAATGAAACTTCATGAGGTATAAGACTTTTCAATCAGTAATTTTGTTGAAAATTTACAAAAGCCAGGACATCTAGTGACCCAATGATAACAGCATCTTGCACATTAGACAAGAAGACCAGCAGAAAACTGTGCCTACCATGGGAATCACCCATCTGCCAGGCCTTAGGCCTTCCCTGCAGCCTCTGTGTGAGCCTTACACCTGCAGCTTCTCAGCGAGATGGTCTTTGCCGCTGATGACTGTCTTTACTTTGCTGGTTTTCCAAATAAATCATTTTTTCCTTACTCCAATAACCTCCTAAAGTCACTGTGTGTTGTGAGTGATTAGCAACAAACTTAGGTTCCACAATACTGATTCCTCACAATAAGGATTAATTTTTCACTATGTGAATCTTTAGGAAAAATACTTCAAACCATATCTAAGTGATAGCAATGACAGTGTTGCTTCTGTTCAACACAGCGTAAGAGAAAAGCTTGGAGGTGGGAGAAAAGGTGACACATTAAAGGACAAGAATTAAATGTAGTTGCAATGATTCTTACTATCATTTCAGATGGGCATATTCATTCCAATAAATGGAAAAATACCAGATTTCACTAAAAACATGAAAGTATGTACAGAGGTGTATGTCAAAGAAATGGGGAAATGCGGGAAGAAATGGAGTAGAACAACTCAAATAACTAGGAAGATGCATCTGGGCAATACGTCCTTAGATGAAAGGCAAAAAGAAACCTCAGGAGTTATTATGCTCTAATTCATACGGTTTACCTTTGTTCTCTCTCCCCTCTTCCTCATTCCTCCATACTTACAAAGGTGTTATAAAGAAAATCTGAAACTGCTATTTATACATTATTTAAGTGAACAAATAAGCACATACATTGTAGATAAAGTTTGTATGGGTTAGAGAGGTACAAATTCAGAAATGAATAAAAATACAAAGAAAAGAGCAGTGTTGATATGGAATTGGAAATATCAGAGTGAAGCTCAAGGCCCTGTGATGATCTAGCAGCAGTGCTTTCTCATAGCAAGGAATACACAGTGTCAGAATGTATTGTTTTCTGCATATCAGTTACCACCGAAATGGTTAGGGCTTGGAGCAGGGACTAACTCCAAGGCCTTGGCAGGAAAAGAATTAGATCAGTCTGGAACACCTTGCATTGCCCAAAGTAAAGAAACTAATCTTGAGCATCATTAAAAGGATGATGAGAGCAGTTTGAGAAGGTTACCAATGATCCAGTTTGAGATATTTGGAAAATTAAAAACCCATGAGACCACATCAATATTAATTATTCAACCCAAGATACAGAGAACTTCTCCCTGTTTGAAGAAAGTCAGTTGAGCACAGTGAAGAGAATTATAGAACTGAAACTTAGTAGCTTCAATTATCATAATAATAATTACATAAGAATATCAGTTGATTGCACAAGAAATAATGGAAAGAATCAACAAATTAGATTACATCAAATTGAAAAGTTCTATGCAGCAAAGGAATCAATTAGCAGAGTGAAGAGAAAACCCACAGGATGAGAAAAGTTTTCCAGCTATTCCACATAGAACTAATATCTAGAATACATAAACTACTCAGAAAATTAGACTACCTAAAATAAAGGACCCAATCAAGCAATGAGCAAGGGAAACAAACAGATACTTCTCAGAAAAAGTACCAATGGCCAACTAATACATGAAAAATGTTTCACATCTCTGACCATTCCAGAAATGTAAATTAAAACAATGCCAAGATCACACCTCAAACCCAAAACAACAGCAACGTTCAAGAAGTTAAAGGATCAGAAACATCAGCTGTGAAGAAAGAGTACTCTGCATTGCAGGTTGGACTATAAACTAGTACATTCGTCATAGAATTCAGTGTGGATATTTCTCAAAGAAATAAAATTACAAATTCCATATGACCCATACATTTCCCTTCTGGGTATCTACTCCAAAGAGCTAAAGACATCATACTACAGTGACACGTGCTTACCAGTGTTTGTAGCAGCACAATTCATCGTAGCTAAGCCCTAAAAGCAGCCTCTATGCTTGGCAGCAGAATGAAGGATAGAGTAGATGTGGTATCGACACATAATGGAATATTATTAGGCTAAAGGACACATTTAAAACCCATAGAAAAATGCACGTACCCAGAAAATATAATGTTGAGGGAAATAAATAACGTAATGGTATCTCTAATTTGAGTAAGGCAAAGTACAAAAAAAAAAAAAGAGCAATAAAAGATGGAGAGTTTTCTTGCAAATGGGACAGGGTCCAGTTTTCTGAGGGAAAGGGGGAAAGGAGAGGAGAGGAATACCAAATGGAGGGGAAGGGGAAAGAGACAGAAGAGGAATTAAGATATGCCGTGTATGAGAACTGTGAAGGTTGATTAAATCCTTCAGTTTGAGAAGTTTAGTTAAAAGAAGGTCAGCTAAATAGGCCCAGCCATTCCGCACACTAGGAGGCGGAAGCCCCCCCGCGGCGGCTCCCTGCCTTGATGGTAAGGGGAAATGAGGGAGATTGATGGTAAGGGGAAATGAGGGGGATTGATGGTAAGGGGAAATGAGGGGGATTGATGGTAAGGGGAAATGAGGGGGATTGATGGTAAGGGGAAATGAGGGGGATTGAT